>JABXJD010000030.1:4505000-4565000 GCA_013375575.1 Percina caprodes | reverse complement strand
CCACCTGCACGCCAAATCCCTGTGTGCAGCAAGCAAACGGGTTGCTTTTACTGCCTTATGACTTTGATGCATTTTTATGATTATTGAGAATAATTATTGTAGCAACTTTTTATTTATGAAATAAAGCCATCACTCCAGAAACTTAAATCCCTGTAGGCTGTATATGTTAGGGAGCATACACTATTTAACCTTGCTGTAGACGTGCCAACCTTATTTGCAGCATTGCCTCACTCACTCCAACAAGCCGATGAAGTTGCGTCAGGTATGCCGCCGCAGAAATCACTACAGCGCAGTTCTGTACAAATTAAAGCTTTCCTAGGATAATAGAAATGTATCTTTCACAGTTGATTTTTGTCATGTCCACTTGAATTGCATTTTCCCTTTTTATGATCATTTCAGTATTTTTATCGTTTCCTCATCAATTGATTCCACCATGAAGGTCTGTTTTGGCAACCGCCAAGGAATCAAGATGTCTGTGCAAGAAAAAGATTTTGATGTGCCTGTGCAGGCTTTGAATGTTCTCCAGGGTAGATGGTCGGCTGCAGCAGAAGTCCCAGGTTTGTGTGACTGTGATGCAAAGGGCTCAGACTGCCGAGCTCTGCCCAATTTAGCCAGGAGAGATCTGAGATTCCCCCAAGACATGTCAACTGTATGCCTCCCTCATCTGTTCAACTGTATCTGAATAACCGAGTATTGTCCGTGTACAGTCAGGGTTTCCTCAAACTGGTGAAATAAAAGTGGCAAATGCATTTGTGTTTATTTGCTGTTTTCTTCTCAAATAATAAAAATGTTGACCACAGTACTGGAACTTGGGTCACCTTTGGACTCACTGATTGAGAATTGATATCTTTTAACACTGAGATGTTGAGTCGGTGTAAAATCCTGTCAAAGTTCTGAGTGACAATTCAGATAGGGGCCATAACTATCATATCGTAAAATAAGACTAGTGACCCCATGGGATCATATCACAATAACATACAAATGATGTATCCAGCTATGTGCTACTGAACTGTTTAATAGAATTAATTGAAATCTTAAATTTGCCAAATTTATAAATTGGGAGGTTTTTTTTGTTTCCTGTTATACTTAGTTAACATATATAGGTTCTGGGTAACACCACCTGAGCTATGAGAGCCAAAGCAGATTTCATAACCTCAAGTATTTACTGAAATAACCTGAAGGACTACGTGAGATTATTAAAATCCTTAAATTTGCCTATCTTGCTCTTATCTTTGCTGTTGCAAACCGCAATTTCCCCTCTGTGGGACAAATAAAGGTTTTTCTAATTTTGTCTTTAAACATTGATTTGACATATAAAGAAATAGGCTTATATTAATGGGAGCGGGTTGAATTTGTAAGTTTTAGTCGATCTATTATTCATTAAACCAAATGCTCGAAACACTTAATTGTCCTGTTAAAATCGCGCCCTCGGGGTAATTGCGACGGGATTTTTACAGCTATAGGTAATTATGTTGAACTCACACAAGCGTTTAAAGCTCCGCCCGCTGTGTGTGTACGTGCGCGTGAGCCAGAGATAAACAAAAGGTAAGAGCTCTCACTCTGCTTCTGTTGCTGGGTGCGCGGGCGACACAGGTGGACCAGTTGATCTTTTTCAATTTGCAGTTCTACAATATCTCTTAATCCCTTTTTACGTAGGCTCCTCAGCACTGTGTGATTAAATGCAGCACAACTGTATTGATTTGATAATTCTGTATTTTTTTTTAATCAAAGGCTACATTTTAAAATAAGTAGAAAATGAACATTTTGTTTTTTTCCTTTACACTAACCATATGTTTTACAATAATTGTCTTATTTTGTTTTTTAACATGGATCTTTGGACTTTATATAACTTTTATACAGATGCATGATCATGCTATTTAGAAAGCTAATAAAAAAAAGGACAGATGGACAAGATGTCCCGTGTTAAGAGGCCTAACAGCCTATTTATAGGCCTATATGTCAATGACAGAACAAGCTCATAATTAAATAATTCAAATTAGGCTAGATCAAATGACGAAGCCTAGTCCAGTTTGTAGGCTACATTAGTGTATTAGTACGCTACAAAAAAGAGTCAAACCTGTGCTTGTGTTGCCAGACCACTGTCAGTCAAATCGTATCGTACCACATCCCACATATGAAGCGCATTATCCTGAGTTTTTTAAGTTTTTAACTTTTAATAGTAACTAGTGCCATATTTCTGTTTAAAAATGAAGAACAGTTTTTGTGCAGGAATATGTCCCATAAATCAGATTGCATATCAGTATTTAGATTTAAAATACGTGTATTATAGAGAAACAGTGACAAAGCTGTTTAATTGTTTTTGGTCAAAACATTGAGGAAGATATTCAGTGCTCGGACAGAGCCGCGCGGAGTGAGTCATGCTCTCAAACATAGACGATCTTTGTGGAGTACCCGCTCCGGTGCTGTAGGTGGCGGCAGAACAACGCGGGGTTTCCTGTGAGACCAACAGTAACAACAAGAGGAGGAAGAGGAAAAACGACAGCTCTGGGTCGTCGTCGACTGCCTTGCGTGACAACACAGGGATCTCGTTCAGGGCTTCGGGTAATAAGATTTCTTATTTTCTCTATGTTACTTCGGACGGCACAGGAAAACACACGGCGTTTTTTTTTTTAGCCGTGTGTTCGCCTGTTCGTTGCCGCTCGCAGTTTGGGAACTGCTTTAAAGACACCAGAAACATGCCAATGGAGGCTTGCTGACCAAAATGGCTGGGCGCAGTGAAATGTGAAATAGTCAGGTTATCCTATCTGCACGCAACTC
This sequence comes from Percina caprodes, assembly GCA_013375575.1. Taxonomy (NCBI): domain Eukaryota; kingdom Metazoa; phylum Chordata; class Actinopteri; order Perciformes; family Percidae; genus Percina; species Percina caprodes. The sequence continues at coordinate 4,562,222 of JABXJD010000030.1, read as the reverse complement.
GACTGTCACGCGAACAAAGCGGCTAAATTGCATTACTTCAGTTTAAAAAAAGTGTATTTGTTTTGTTTTTTTTTGTTTGCGTGTATATATAATTTTATTAGCATTACTGCGGCTTTTATTGCTGTCGGGCCTATCGTGTTTTTTCTCAAAATTATGCATGGTTGATTTAGCTACTTAGGTTAACTCTGTATTTCTGACGGTCATCTGTAAACAAATGGAAGTTATTCTTATAATTGTGTGTGCATGTTGGTTCCTATATGCAACCTGTATGTATTAGCGTAAGAAGCATGCAAATAGAGCGCCACTCCTCCAGCTTTGCAGGTTATACATGCCGGAGTTATTATACAAAGCAAAATATCTGACTTTTTTACTGTTTTTCTTCTGCAGGTTGCTCTAAATTGACGTGCAACATGTCTGATTTACTGAGATATATCGACTATGACCATAAAGCCACCTTTCTAAAGATGCTCAACCAGCAGAGGATGGAAGGTGAGCATTGTGATGTGGTTGTGGTGGTGGAAAACATAGAGTTCAGGGCTCACCGCTGTGTCCTGGCAGCCTGCAGCAACTACTTCAAAAAGCTTTTCAAGAAACAGAGCGACGAGGACAACTCCATCGTGGAGTTGGACTTCATCCGCTCTGATATCTTTGAAGAGGTGCTGAATTACATGTACACAGCCAGGCTCGCCGTGAGGAAGAAGGACATCAATATGATGATGTCATCCGGCCAGATCCTGGGGATCAACTTCCTCGATAACCTGTGCACCCAGAAACGGGAGCTGACCAACATGAAGACCCGGGAGAACCAGGCTCCTGGAGACCACGGGATGCGAGCTCAGGATGCCATCCTGAAGGAGTTGGCCATGGAGGAAGTGAGGAAGAACAGCTTCTATGATCAGGGGATGGATGGTATGGGCCCCGGGGGCTCACACGTGTCTCAGCCGCACAACTACAACACCAACATGAGTAAAGATCCCCACAGCCATGGCTGGGGCTCCTCTTCCTCCAGTGACATGAAGCTGGAGTACTTGCTGTACGGCCACCGTGACCACGGCTCCTGCCAGAGCACAGGTGCCAAGCCCATGGACCACAACGCCAAAAAGGAGCGGCTGCTTACCGCCAACCGGCCCTACGCCTGTGAGCACTGCCCCAAAGCCTTCACCACTGCCGCCCACCTGAAGGAGCACCTGAAAATCCACTCCGGCTTCAAGCCTCACCGTTGCGTTGTGTGTGGCAAGGCCTTCATCAGGGGCCCCGACCTGAAGAGGCACGAGAGAGTCCACAGCAACGAGCGGCCCTTCGGGTGCCAAATCTGCGAAAAGGCTTTCAAGCACAAGTCTCATCTGAAAGACCACGAACGGCAGCACCGGGGCGAGCGGCCATTCAACTGCGGCTCCTGCGAAAAAGCCTTCATCAAAGCGTCGGATCTGAAGCGCCACTGGAACACCATGCACAGTGGCAACCCCCGCAGACAGATGACCCTGTCTCCCGCGGCCTCTCAACACGGCCAGGCAGAGGCCACCGACCAGAGAGACTGGAAAATGGAGACTGGGCCACATTCGCATAACTCTGGGGACTGTTAAACCTGCAAACGCACCAAAACACACTCGTACTGACATACAGATGCACATACATCCACAGCAGTCATCTAAAAACATGTATACACACTGACACAACACAACCCTGTGACAGGCTGGCAGCCTGACATCACATGGACAATGATCGGAGTGAGTAACGAGATCACAGCATGTTCATAAGACTGTGGGGCTGTATTATTATTATTATTATTATTCTTCTGAAGAGTTATGTCAAAACGATGTTTTCTTTCCACCTGTAAAATCATGTAAATGTTTAGTTCACTCTACATATATTTTTCACAAAGCATCGTTGCTATCTAGACTGAGGGTTCTCATTACATTATTCTCTTTTACGTTTATGGGATATGTAACATTTAAATGTTTGTTTAACCTTTACTGAATTTTATGGAGATAAAAGAGAGAAACAGAATGAAAAGGGGGGGAGGGAGATTTTTCTGCATAACATTTGTTGCATTGAGTATATTCATGTGGATGTTTTTAATGGATGTGTTTAGTTGTATTGATTGATATTACACTGTAATAAGTAAGATTCACCATTTTGCATTTGATGCAGATGATACCAAAGTCTTGGGCATTTGACGGATTGTCTTTAAAGGCTGTCCTGCCCAAGCAACCGGCCAACTAGATTTACTGTTATACAGTATAACTGTCATCCAGCTATCAACTGTTAATGATAGATGTCTGTATATACTGTAGCTTAGTTTGTTGCACAATTAGAGTACACAATAATGAATTATGCACATATAACATTGTCCTACTCCTACACTTTGACAATAAACACCATTTGCTGTGTTTTATTCCCTTTGCAAAGTTTGGTTTTTGTTGTTGAAAGCTCAGCAGGATTTGTATCCTGCAGACTCAATTTTTATTAGTGGAAGTGTCTGTGCCACACCCAGAAGAACCTGAAAGCACCTGAAAATGTGGTTTCAGAACCTAAGCTTTCCTCTTTTCTGTTGAAAATGTGGAATGATACAAGCAATAGCCAACGTTAAAGTAAAGTGTGTTCTGTGGAGATTACAGGTGTTCAAATACAACAAAGTCTTCGGCAGTTGCCACATTGGTTATAGTGGTCACATGTTGAGGTATTTGGTTTGTTATGTTTGTAGTGAAAAGATTTTAGGATCTTAATTTCCCACTTTTAAGCTCACAATTATCTACCTGTGATGTGTGTGCCCAGTTGGGAATACCATAAACTGACTAAACTGTCAATGCAAAACATACATTTTCTGGACTTTTATATTATTGAAAAATTAAATTCTAACTACTCCATAGTGATATAACAGTCAAACTAGCACACAGGGTGCTACAGGTGTGCGTAGCAACACAGTGTTGGTAAAAACTATTTGACTTGATTGCAAACATTGCTGTGTTTGAAATGTGAAGATTTTAGAGATAAGCTACTTATAAAGCTCGGTGATTAGGTTCTTTTCTTGTCTACAAAATAGGCATCGACCGATAAGTTTTTTTTATTTTATTTTTTTTTTTAGTGCCAATACCAATTTTTTATTTTCATTTTCCCCATCAACCATAGCTGATGACAGATATGGTCTGCAGATTTTTTTTTTTTTTTGAGCCGATACTGCTTTTGCTCCCTCAGTTTACATCATAAAAATGTAAACCCTGCCACACTGGATTTGTTTTCAGAATTTGTTCTGCCATTTCTTTAAAAATAATAACCAAAAACACAGATCAGTGTCCCTTCTGGAGGCAGATATAATCAGGTCATCCCAAAATTTCCTTTGTCAACACATTTAAATAACTTTAAAAAACATTTAACTTGAAAAGTAGCCATTGAAATAAAGTGCTTGATTTGTAATTTAAGACTGCCGTGGTGGAGGGGCAGTGCATGGTCTGCACGTGAACAGCAGCGTCTCCAGCAACACTGAGCTGCCTGTGGACTCCAGTCTGTAAGTAATGCCGCGTATCAGCCGATGCCGATACACGTAAACTCTCAAATATCGGCCTAATATATCGGCCGGCCGATAAAATCGGTCTATCACTACTACAAAATGACGTCACAACAAACGTGCTCCTGGAACAGCAATATAATAAACAGGGTTAAAGCTAATGATTATTTTTTTATTATTGATTCATCTTACAATTACTGAGTTAATTAATTGTTTGGTGTAGGAAATGTCCGGAAAATGTCTATCCCAGTTTTCCAGACCCCAAGGTGATATCTTCAAACCCCAAAGATGTTCAGTTTACAGTGATATGAAACCAAAGTGCTAAAGTCGACTTCTGTCAGCTCTGTTTACCGATCTGATAGAATTAAAGCTGAAACGAGTAAGTTGACTGACTGAAAATGACATAAAACTAAGCGCAAAATGACAAATATATTATGATCCAGCTAACTAAACTACAGATTTGTAGCTTTCCTTTGTGTAATGGTATTAGATCTATGAATATATTATGTGATTGGCTTTTTTCAGCATTTTCCAACATTCTTTCTGGTGAGAAAGTTATTAGTAATTGATAACTTCCTAGAATAATATTTAGCTCTAATGTTCTTTCATCCAGAGATGTAGCAGTGCCTCAATCACACAGACAGGTTTGGTTTGTTTAATAGCCCGGCATATATCACATATGTACCACCCCCCCCCGTCCTTACCAAACCCTGAAGCCCACTGCACCTTTGGGTTTGTTCAGCTATGCTTTAGCTCCTTAGTTTAACTCCGACGTGAAACTTACCTTTGAGTGACCCAAGGGTTTTATGAGGGGAAAAACACTTTGCACACAACATCAAGCCAGAAAACACACACCCAACATGGCTGTGTTTCTCCATCAAGAAAAAAAACTTCTCAACAGCTCTCCCATACTCTGCATGCAACACTAGATGGTGCCCTGTTCATAGTGATTGACCTGTTGCTGCCTAATTTGACCTGATCATGTTGACCAACCAGGACTGAAAGAATACTGAACATACTGAAGGCACAGTAGAATCAAAGTTACTGGGCTTTATTAAAGGAAGCCAACCTCATTACATCTGGTGGCTTTGTGAAATGTATGCGCTCTCACACCTCAGTGTTTTCCATATATTTACATACATGTGACTCTAGTGGTTGGAGTGGGGCCAGTGCAGCATCAGGGTTTTCAGTTTCTCCACTCTGTTTGCAATGACATTCAGACGTAGATACTCTGCACCTATTTATGACCGTTTGACCACACAGTCTGGAGGAAGAAGAGGTGGCTCTGTTTTGCTGCATGTATCTTAAGATTGATCTATTCTTAACTGTCAACAGAGGACGGGTTTGATCGCCTGTAATTTGGAGTGAAACCGTTTTGTGGAAAACTGACGTCAGTGTCTAATGGAAAAGGCGGGCCTTTGCCTGGCTGATGTCAGTAGATGCCCAAGATCTGTTTTCTGCATTTCCTGTCCCTGCTGTATGTGTGTAAGTGCATTAAAGCTGAGAAAGATGCAGTATATGGTTCTGTGTCATTGTTGGACTTATCGGGGCTAGGTGTGTGTGCCATTGTGTCGTGACTGATTGCGTGTGTGTATCTGTAGAGAGGTTTGAAATGTGTGCATGAATTATATTGGTGAGTGTACGTGTGTACGTGCCAAGGGATTTGAGTGATGAAGGCTCATGTGTTTGTATGTGTCTGCTGAAGCATGTGGCTAAGTGTGTGTGTGTGTGTGTGGGGAGGGGGGGGTGCATTCATGCATGTGTATGTGCACGCATTGGGGAGTGTTTATATGTTTGTGTGCGCTGTATGCATCTATAATGAGTTCTGTGTGTGCGCATGCACATCCGTGAGTAAGTGATAGGCAGCAAATGACTGTGCATCCATGCAAGTGCTTCTCTGCGTGTACTCATCCGTGCCTGTGCGTGAGAATTGTGCATTAGTATGTAGAAGTGTGTGTGTGTGTGTGTGTGTGTGTGTGTGTGTGTGTGTGTGTGTGTGTGTGTGTGTGTGTGTGTGTGTGTGTGTGTCAGTCTGTATTAGTTTTTATGTATGCATGAGCTTGCATGTTTGTGCATGCAAATGCACACGTCATCACTATTTATGGAATTTACGTGTCAGCAGGCTGAATACTATAATGCAGGTAGTCACACAAATTAATTTCTGTATTTGTGTGTGTGTGCCTGCCTGCGTGCGTGTGTGGTATGCATTAGTATTGTGGGGGTTGTGCATTCAGATTCACGTCTGCATAACTTTATGTGGCTTTCTATGTGTGTTTATTCTCTCTTCAGCTTCAGTTTATGTGTGTGTGGGCGTGAGCGCATGTGTATATGACTGTGTGTGTTTGCATATATGTGTATATGTGTACAGTGAACACCCGGTTTCCATTACTCTGGCCGGCGTGGCTCCCTTAGCCAGACCACAAACCTCCTGTCTCCACAATGGCTCCACCCAGCGCTGCCACAGGCTTCCCAGAAAAGAACAGCGTCTAATTAAAAAAAACTTTAATTACATTCATCTCATCTCTCACACACACACACACTCTGGGAGAATAAAACAACTGTATACAAACAATCCCATGTGATAAATGAGCATGAAAGGCAAAGCCAGCAGTTTTCCCCCCAAGTTGAATGGCTTTTAATCAGAGTCGCTGACATTCATGAGCCATACAGTAAAGTCTCCTGTGATGTTGTCCTCCACTTAAGCACCATCTGGAATTTCTTCAGTTTTAAGGACTTCATTGTGTCTTTCTGTCCTCCAATGTCTTTTCATGGGACATTTTATATCCTTGATCCTCCAAGGCATCTTAAACCTAAAAAAGAAAAACAAAGCATTAATCATCTTACAAATGTGTATCTCCAGTTACTGTACTAACACCCACTCAGGCTATTAAACTGATTTATAGGGTAGCACTTAGAGTATGACACAACTGTAAAATAACACTCGATTAATGGCTCATCTTCAGAGTGAATGCAGAGGATCTGTGAGGAATGTCTCCCGGGGGGGGGGTTTCACTCATCACCTTGAACACAGGGGCTCCTATCTGACCATCTTCCTACTTTCCCATCAGACCACATAGAAGCAGGTTTATTACATGTGACCCGGTGTGTCCACAGACAAGGTACGTCTTTGTTGATTGGCATGGCGTTGACCTGCAGAGTCAGACTGGTGGAGGTGGGGTATCAGGCCATCTCTGCAGGACTAAGAGAGAGGCCAGCTGGATTACTGCAATCTGCCTGCAGGAGTCATTGTTCAGGGCCGGACCAGATGTTCCATCTGAGAGATTACCATCACATCATTCCTCAGTGGGGAGTCCAGGCCTCCTCAGCCTCTCCTACGTCACTGTCTCCCCCTCTCTCCTCTTTTTGTGTCTCCCGTGCTTCCCCTCCTTCTCTCCTCCCTTTTCTTATCCTACCTTCTCCTCTTTTACCCTTTCATTCTTCCTTTTCTCTCTTCTCCTGTTTTTTCGCCTTCCCTCCCTTCCTCCCTCTGTCCTCCTTTTCTTCTTTCTCTCCTCTGCTGTCGTTCCGTTCCCTTGCTTATATTTATTCTCCTTTCTTATCCTCTCCTCTCACCTTCTTTATCTCCTCTCCCCTACCATCCCTTTCTTATCTTTTCCTCTCCCTTCTCCTTATCTCCCTTCTTTCTCCATTCTGTTCCCCTTTTCCTTTCCTCTCCCCTCCTCTTTTCCTTCCTTTTTTTCTTTTGCCCTCACCTCCTCCCCAACCTCCTTCCATCTCTCCTTCTCTCCCCTCTTCATTTTTTTTTGATCTCCCTCTCTCCCCTCCTCTCTGCCCTCTCTACTCCTCACCACCCAGCACAGATAACAAACTGAGTGCTGTCTTTGGTCAAACACAGTCTGTGCTGTTCTCCCTCCCCTTCTTCCTCCTGCCCTCCTCTGCTGTTATCAGTCTCGGTCATGGAGGTCTCACTCTAATGAAATTCCCTCAGTGATCACACTGACGGATCCAACAGCATCGTTTGTTTGGAGACAACATCTGGGGAGTAGCTAGCTGAGGACATGAAAAGAAATAACAGCTGTAATCTGCCACAACCATTTAGAAGATTACAATACATTCAAATTAAAAAATACCTTTAACACTTGAAATACTGTGATAAAGTGTGATACATCTTGCGAAGGACCATTGAGTTTTGGCAATTAGCTTGTGTTTGACAGCTGACACAGAGTACACATGAGTGATTCTGGCTGATTTTAAACCTGGTAGGGCACAGAGGGTGATATGTTTGTAATGCTAAATTTATTCATTGAAATGTATCAAAATATATTTTCATGGCTATACTGTACTATTTAACACAAATCGCGTATTCGATTTTGGGGTCAACCATGGATTACATACGATACTGTTTGGACAGGTAATCATTAATCTGTAATCTCTGAATATATAGCACTACTTTGAGGAGAAAATACAGATTGTAGATTGAGATATCATTGTAATATTTAGTGCTGTTTAAAGATGCAGGGGTACAACGTGGCTTGCGTTTTCCCAACTTCAACCTTGTACATGAATACAGCAGATCTTGACTGATGTAATTGGATTTTTTTATCAGACTGTAGATTCCTGTCTTAAAATAATGAAGCAAGCATAATGTCAGTTCAAATTCACTTCAGTTCAACGAAATAAATATGGATATTTGGATTTGAATATAAATCAAAATTAATCCGATCCACATGTACTTCACAATTACATTTGTATATGTCCTAATTCATATTTAGAAAGACCTCTTAGCAGGTGGCACACATCTTAGAAATAAAGATACTATGCAATTATTTTTCTAACTTTGAGGGTTTTATTTTTCCGAAGAAGCTAAAGCTGTCAAAAGTATTGTAAAGTAAATTTAAAGAAAATCAATGATGAATCCCCAGTGGAGCATTTAACACAGCACATATGTAAACACAGTGTGTTTATCCAATGATAGGACTTGAGTGATTGCCCCTTTGACCGCAATGACACTGTAGTCAGTTGTGAAAGAGTCTTGTGCTTTACATAGACAGCCTTGATTTACTTGCATGCCATAAGAAATGATACAAAATGTATTTTACTGAAATGCTTCTTGGAAGAGTCAGATACATTTCCAAATGTAATCATCGCCAGACATAACTAAGGCTAAGAGAACAGCTCCCTTTCTTGTCTTCTCCTACCTCCCAGATCCTGATTGACAATTTACACTGTTATTTTTCCTCGAGGGGAAGAGGGCAGCAGAAGTCAACCTCTACTTGTGATTCAGATGTGTCTCTCGCTGCTTTGGCAGGGTATGTCAACCCGCACAGCCTCGACAATATTATCATAAAGGCCTGTCAAAGCAGAGATGGAGGTGTCTCGTTCAGCTGACTGTGAGGTAAATCTGTGGTTGAGGAGCAGTGAACAATAGCTGTGTTGAAACTGTATGAGTTGGCCCAAAGTCCAGAGCCTTGCTGTCCTTTTTCCTCAGCAGGTGTTCAAATATCAATTGTCAGTAGTTGTTTCTTCAGTCCGTGTCTCCAAGAGTGCTTTTTTATTTTGGTGTTTAATCTAAGGATTTCCCCGCTGAGGGAAAATATATGATAAAAGATATTGCTTTGATTTCTGTCTGCTTGGCCTTTTTCTGTCTTGTCTGTGTCTGAGTGTGGAGGGAAACTTTGATGTCAGCCAGCCGTGTTGGGGTCTGACTTTCATGAGAAGGACCTCTGTTTTCGTCTGCCAGACACTCAGGACCCACACTGGGCAACACACAAGGTTAGAGGGAGTCCCTGAAAATATTGATCTATCACTAGAGACATGTTTCTGTGGAATTTGATGTAAAAAGTTATGTCAAATGCATATGTCTCCGAATTTATAAAGTATACCTTTAAATAACCACGATATGTTTGTGTCTTAAGGTCCCATATTGTAAAAAAAAAAAAAAAAAAGAAATATGGTGCCAGTTGTGATGTCAGTCATGCCCTGATACATAGGACTGATACAGAAAACCCAGAAAAGCTGACCAATCTTTTTAAGGATGTGGGCTTTAAGAGAGAGGTGCTAAAACAGAGCGTTTAAGACAGAGGGTAAATACAGGTAGCCCATATTCAGACAGACACATTAATGCATGTAAACATGTTCTAGTAGAAACATAAAATACCAGTATGGAGCTGAAAATTAACCTTCAAAAAGGGATTCTGTGTAACTTTAAGGAAACGTGTCTACTGTGACAATTTGTGACTTTTATCGGCAAATGGCAATCACTTAAACCTGGTTTATCAGTAGCACAAGTAGGAAAGAGTTATACAATCATAAAAGTGACTCAGCAATGTCAGTTACACAGCAATATATGTCTAAAGATTGCTAGCATTAGCTAACAATAGCTACCATAAGCTACTGGTCACACCATACCAAGTGTAGTGAAATTAGCAAGGGTGTATTTTATTGCGTATGAATTAAACTTTTGCTCTATTTCTGCCCTAATGCTATATACAACGGGAATGTAAATTTTAGCACTCTTGTTTTAACTTGGCTTTTTGCTTTCTACCAACTCCTTAGGAAAATATATGTCTATTTAGCTGCTAAATGTTCCACTATGTTCACTAGCTTGTTGCTAACTGTTTGGTGCCGGGCAGGTAGCATACAGCTAAAAGAAGCTGAAAAGCTTTGTAGAGCTTGTTCCGTAGATACTAACCAAGAGATTAAAAAAACAATAGAATTTATAAAACATTGCCATACGTTTTATCCTATCAACATCAAATGCATTTAATCTTCACAGGAAATAAAGCCTCTGTTTGACAAGTGATAGCTGGGAAATGTAAAAAAACAACCCACAGCAGCAATGACCGCTTAGCGCCACAGATGTCACAAAATCTAAGCATCACAAATTCGGAGATTACGACTTTAAACTTCACCCTCAATAAGTCTGCTTTCATCCTGTAACACATGACTCAAATTATTCCAGGGCCAACGTTATCAGCAGCTGTAGCCTCCTCCGGCTGTTGTCATACACAGACCTGCTCCATGAACAGTGGAGGCCTTGTCTCCAAACCATCACATGTGGTCAACAGCACTACAGCCAAAGGTTTTGAACTCACTATCTGGCAACAACCGCCCAACATCATGTAATGTGGTGGTTTAGTAGATGTAGGTATTCAATTAGACTGGTTGTTGTGGCTGACATTTTCAAAGGAAGTCTCTTAATTTTTCAGGCAGTACCTGCCAGCTCGCTGAATGATTGAAATAGAACAAGGAGATCAGTGGAAAGATATGAGTTGCTAAGCACACATACTTCCTCGGAAATCATCTGAAGCCACATTTATTGCCATCAGACCAGAATGCCTTTGAATTAGGTATACTTAAAGAGTCAAACAGGGATGAAAGGTGGACATTTCTCTGCCGTATTCCCACAATCTAAAATTTCAAACTGTAGCTTAGCGATGCTAGGGGATGCGTTCGGCCCGAGGAATGAAGGGACTGTTTTTACACACAAGTGTGGGATCAGGAGGGATCACATAGCTCAAGTGACTAAAATCCAACTGGCTGCCATAAACACCTCGTAGGGAGAAGGTCAGCGGGCTGCTTTCACATGGATTTCAAACTCCATCCAGCCCAACAGTTGCTGTTTCGGCACAAAATGGACGCACTGTGCAGGGAACAGGTGGAGTGACGATGACGATACCGTTAGGCTAACATGAGGTGCTATGGTCTTAAGAGTGGTGACCTATGTCTCTACACATCTGTGCAGCACTAAAGCTAAAGATAATGCCGCAAAAGAAAGAAGTGAGGGGACATTTGCTTAACTGAACCTGACTACAAAAAAGAATGGGAGTCGAGCGTGTGAATGTAAACAGGATACGCTGCTGACTCTAATTCTATACACACACACTCACTTAGCGCATGCCTTTCCTTGTAGTGTACACACACCTATGACATGGCCCTGTTGAATGTTGGGCGGGCTTTCTGAAAGGTTAAATAAAGTCAGATGATTAAATGGCCCCCGCGGTGAATAATTCACCAGCTCAATAAAGTCGATGCGAGTTTAGGTCTCAAAACTCGAGGCAAGCAGTATAAAAAAGTGGATGTACTTTGTTTGGGGACTTCCTGCTCATCCATCACTGCTGCTTACCGCACACGCACACGCACACGCACACACACACACACACACACACCAAATACACACTCACAAATGTTAAACATATGTAAAGGTGTTGGGCAACGGAGCTAATCTCTGAAGCACTTTAAACATAAACTAGTAATCTCATGTTTTTCCTATCCATCATGTCATGGACACAGAGGGATGAGCAGGATGGGGGTGGGGGTTTAAGATTTATTGACAACCCCTTTATGACTCTTTACACCGTCAGGTGTTCAGATGTGATACTATTGTTTTTGTCCCTGGGTAAAGTAAAAGAAATTGCCACTGCAGAAATGAATGCCCGTTATCTTTTTGACTTTGACATTGACAAATTAGTTTCTGCCACAAGGAAAGAGTGGTCATTATAACTAGATTGAACTGGTTAATGATTTACTATTTCATTATTATTTTATTAGCTTTTATCAACCTGCTCTTATCCATCACTGTCCATTAGCTGTATTACATTGACAGCTATTTCAGTTGAACATTCTGTTGCTAGTAGCTACCACTACTGGCAAAGTTCTGTGCCAGTTTTACCAGTAGTGGAATTAAACTAAGTAGCCTACTTTTACTCAAGTAGTATGCGACTTTATACTTCTACTCCACTACATCTCAGAGGGACCTATTGTACTTTTTAGTCCACTACATTTGCTTTAGTTACTTTTTAGATTAAAATGTATATACTCGCCCCCAGAGGTAGTGGACTCGAGTCATATGACTTGACTCAAGTCCGTCTCAAGTCGCCAATTTGAGGACTTGCTTGACTTACATTGATAAATGACTTGACTTTGACTTGGTATTCAAGACTTGAGACTAGACTTTGACTTGAGACAGATGACTTGAAAGGAATTGACTTTTTAGTTATGTAATAGCCAGGCCATATTCTTTTTTTCAAGGTATTGACATGATGACAAATGTCTTTTAAAACTGATTATGAATGTAAAAACTGGGGTAGATCTAATAATTTTGTATGAGTTGACTTGTGACTTGCTTGACTTATAGCAGGGACTCGACTTGACTTGCTTGATTCTCACCACAGTGACTTGAGACTTGCTTGCGACTTGAAGGTGAAGACTTGCTGGTGACTTGCACATGTGTGACTTACTCCCACCTCTGCTCTCCCCTATGAAAACTGTGATTAAGCAATTTTGGAGGTTCATTGCATTTCACACGATGCAAGATGGGGCTGATAAAATATTTCTTCACAATCTGTCAGACTTTATGAGATCTATTTTCAGATTGTGTGATGAATGTGCGGTGTATCGTAGCACTTCAAAACACATGCAGAGACATGTCATTGAGTCATCTGTCATCTGTCTGCGGCACTCTCTTGTTTTGAAAATGTAGAAAAACTAAAAAAAAGCCACTTTGGCCCTGACACCTTTTTTAATTATCATAAAATGGCACTTTACATGGATGGCTCTTTGCATGAATGGAAACCACTAATGTTGAGTGAGAATGTTTTTTTTGGTGATTTAGGTGAACTAACCCTTTAATTGATTTATTTAAATTTATCTTCAACTTGTCCTTACTGTGCAATAACGATCAGTTTGATTTAACTCATGTAACACATCCTGCTACATTTAGATCCAAACCCATGCAGACACACTGAAAACTTTAAGAATTTGAGCCCTTTTTTTGTTTGCCCACGCAATCTGCATCTGCGGGTTGCTGGTTCACATTAAGGCAGCTGTCTAATGAGAAGCATTCTTGCATGAGAGAGGAAAAAAATGGCCTGTCTGCACGTCCTTTAATTTTTAAGATTTGTACCTCCGGTCTTGACTTCACCCAATCACCCCCCTCTGACGACACCAGTGCCGTATGTGCGTATATGTGTGTATCAGTGTGTGTCTGAGGGGACGGGGAATTCACACATGTGGTTTTGGGAAGTCTTCAAGGGCATGCCACATGTTGCTGTTTGGCAAAGGTGGTGCCGAGGATGAAATGTGATAGGCAATTTTTTTTTCTGCCTCTGACCCACAGTGAGGAATGCAGACAGTTTGGTTGGGGGTCTGTCATTTCTCCCAAATCTAATTACTGATGTCAGTGACATCTGGCTCCTGTGTGTCATATCATATGATCATGGTCTATCCAGTACAGAGCTGGAGAACATCTGGTGACATTAAACGGACTTACGTTTAATGTCAAACGGACTTTCTCAGCCTTTTAACTTCAAAAGGCAACCAGAGTCAGAATAAGGCCAACAGGTAAAATAAATATGAAAGAATTTGTCCGGGGGGGATATTTCCATATTGTTAATGACATACAAGGCAAAGGATCCTGTAGTCCAAACTCATAGGAAACATGTTTTTTTGTGATTCAATCTCTTAATCCATAATTTCCTCCCTTAAATGTTCCCTAGTTTAAAGTAAAAAATCCACACTGCTTAATGTCTGCTTGTTCCAACACTTAATCAATGTGTTTTTAGGCTGCACCAGATATCTTGTGAATTATTTATTATTTTGTACATACCGTAATTTAGTCTGGTATATTTGGTATCTTTGGAAACTTGGCATTGAATTACTGGGGATTTGAACAATGTTTTGCAGCACAACATGAGTTTGAGGGTTCAAGAGGTTCAATATTTTAACAAAATGTATATTCATAAAATGTTCCCTGAATGATTAATACAAAATACATACAGTATATAGTCGTGAGGCAAAATACCCAGCACACAGAAAATTAACTACAAAGCAACAAGAGCTAATAGAACAAAACCCCTTTTGTAAATAGTTTAAAAGACACATAAAACTTTTTATTAAAACTCTTATAACTTATATCTTCAGTTAGATATAAATCTGTGATGTTAGCTATTATAGATATCATTCTCTGATGAGCGTTTTGCCAAAACTGCTGTGTGTTCCTTCTATTTTAAGTATCCTACATTTCCCAGAATGCAGTTTGCCCAAATTTGCTCCATGGAGCTGTGGGCTACATGTGTTTTGATCTGTTTTCTAATCAAGTCATGCTGGAGAAACTCAAAACACACTTCTTGTATGTGTTGGTTTAAAAAAATTAGAAAGTTTAAGAAAGTTTAAGTCCACCTGCTAGTTTTTTTAACTCTGGAGCTTTTAATCCACATGCAGTCCTTATCAGTAAACCCCAAAAGTCCTTAAAGTGCTATGGATAACAGCTGTCAACAGATCCATCTGGATGCAGATAAAGACTATGATACAGCTGAAGGCGCCGGAAAAAGCTAGTAGTGGACTCAAGTTGGGATTGTTTTGCCACACATTTCATTTTCTTTAGTTAGTTCTGAGTGTCTTAGCAGAATATTGTAAAAGAAGTTTTGCCCAATATGGTGTACAAAGAAACGTCTGGGCTCACTTGTTTAGCATCTGCTAAACTACAAGGTGTTAGGCATTGAAGCACTTATGTTTTGTGTGTGTGTGGTTGTGTTTAAACAAGCAATATTAATTTCCCTTTTTGGGCAGTTATATTAGCATTTATTTGTAGTTGTGTTTCTAGCCACCTAAGAGTCTCTGCTAACTCCTGAGGTAAATATTTGTTTCTTTAGCTGCTAAATTAGCAGCAATGTTTACCAGCTAGACTCTAAATGTGTCTGTCTGCTGTTTGATGAAGGGCAGGTAAAGTACAGTGGGTTTGTAGTGCTTTTTCAATAAAATCAACTGCCTGTTGAGAACAGTATAAACCAAACAGTAAAGTTGTGACCAGTAAAACCAACGAGCAGAAAGATGCTAAAATGCTCTGCAGAACTGAGGGTAAGTGCAGTTGGGTGACAATTCCCTGTGGGTTCATCAGTACGAGTGACACCTTTCACATTATCATTTGATTTGATCTATTGGTAATATTAAAAAATAACTTGTGCAGCTTTAAGTTGTACAGATTCATAAAATCAGACTTTTTGGAAGAAACATTAGCCTCCACAAGCTCCAAACGACAGTATGCATGTGGCTTTCTCAACATTTACCACAGGTTCTTCATCCAAACACTGAGTGGTGATAATTTGAACAGTGAACAGTCTTTGGGTTAGTGTTCTGTGCTTACTGCATGGTGAAGCAGCAAAACTCCTACAGGTCAGAAGCCTCAGAGCTGTGGAACAGATGCACACCATTAACTCAGGCTACTCCAGATTAGTCGCCTTTTGAAGTTCAAGTTCCTTTTTTGTGACATTTTCTTTTGGAGACTAGCAATGCCTTTTAACCCGAGACAGAAGAGGAGGGTTGGGGGAGCCGGGAGCAAAAGGGGGAGGTGGTGTGGGGGTCTTTTTGGGTGGTCTACCCCAGAATGAGGAATGCTGAAAGTTTGCCTTTGAGACCATACAGATTGCTCTGTCGCTTAGTATGTGATTTGGCCTCATGTTGGAGGCTAAATGTGATCAGATTCTTATTAGGCTTCTAAATATACCTCTCTTTGAGCAACTTGATGGAATGAATATGAATGGATACTACCTGAATGTCAGCCTATATCAATAGAGCTTTTGTGATCCATTAATTTGTAATACTGTGAATTGACATAAAAAGAGCATGTATCTGTTTTCCAAGAATCAGGCTTTAAAAAAAGGAGTTTACCCTAATCAAACTAAAGCATATATTTATTGAATGACATTCATGCTCTTTATAAATTTCATAAGTCTTAAGAGTTACTGTATTTTAATGTAAACAAGCTTTGTATAACAGCATGACATAAAACTTGCTACATGCCAGTGCTTTCTTAAATAAAGGACAACACTTATCTACACAAATAGCAAGAGACTCAGGTGAACAGGTGGTTCAGGTGCCTTGCTCAGTGACACATTGAGTAGAAAAAGGCATAGTTAGAGGATTAGTGTGTATTACACATGTATTTAACTCTGCAAAGTACAGCAGATCCTAACTTGTGAGGCAGTTGCAGTTGGCAATTTCCACCCTTTTTAAAACATATTTTCCTCAAACCTTTATCAAATGGTTCAGCAAAGTGTTTAATGTGGTGGAGAAACAGGAAAAATGGCTTCTTCAAAAATTCCTGCTGTAGTGGAAGGGCATAAATTTCCCTAAATTCATTTCCACAAAGCAGTGTACATAAAAGCTGTATTTCACAGTTTGTGCTCATTCATCTTGAAAAAACATAAAATAGAAATAGTTTTTTCCTTTTCCAAGAGTGAGGTACCCACAGCAGAAACTATATAAATTTGCAACTTATTAAGACACTGAAATACAAAGAGTATAGCTTCTTATTGCATAAGTGGTGCAGGGTCGTAGAAGATTAATTGAACGTGGTTTGGAGCACACACTTGCCTGTTGCTCAGTTGAAGTCAGCAGCTGGCACACGCCCCTGGTGACGAGAAGAGGCGCGCACAGAGGAAAAGTTTGTCAGACGGCTGCGTGACATGTCTACTTCTGTTACCCTCCTACGGTCAAATAGTTTTTCTGTCACAAACAAAACCTTTGCCTCGCTGAACTCCCCATAACGCTACCGCTTGCTGGTCTTGGGTGCAGGATTTGGTGACCAGGAGTGTCGGATTGGGGTTGGAAATGGGACTGAGTACCCAGGGCTCTCATGTAAGGAGGGCCCAAAAAGATGGTAGAAGGAATAGCTGTGGATGTGGGGAGAGCCTATAGAGAATGCCTTTCTACACGGCCCAGAATGCTGTTCTACGCCCCTGTTGGTGACTGTCGGGATGGACAGATCTACTCCAGCTGTGGCCTGGATCACAGGTGTCCTCCTGTTTCACACAGCAACACAGTGGCCTCTGTCGGGCTTACACCTCCTCCACTGATCAGGGTTACAATAATATTTATACAATAAATTTATACAATTTTCCATGTTACTAAGGACATTTTCAACGATGTTTACTCAGCATTAACCTGCTATGAGACAGACACAGTTACACAGAAAAAAAAAGTTGGTGCTCATTACTGGTGCTAGATGAATGTGAGTGTAGGACAGTATAAAGAGCACAGTTGCAAGAATACAGCTCCGTAAATAAATATGAAGAAAAACATCTGATAAACAGATTCAGGAACACTGTTTGGAGCCAACATTGCATTGTCAAAGCATGAATGCAAAGGAGCAGCTTGTCACTGTTCCCAAATGTCAGGGTCTCATTTGTCTTTTACATAAATCTGATATGCATTTATAGAATGAGAACCAAATGTTTATAAATGATAAATTACTTTGCTCAACCCGCTAGCATATGTGTAACAGAAATTGATAAATTCTTCTTCTGCACGCTGCAGTAAACTGCACGCAACAAAAAAAGAAAAAGAAAAAACACAATACAAAGCAGTTGTATCTTGATCTGCAAGATGCTGGATAAGCCTCATAAATGAAAGGGCAAAAAGTAAGAGATAATGATGGAACACAGCATGAAAATAATAACAGTTCACCGTGAAAGCTGATGAAAACATGACTGCATCCATCTAAAGCAGCCAAAATGAATTTTCTACAACCTATCCACTACTTTTGACAGCCGAAGAAATGAAAGGGGAGAGATGCAGCAAAGGGCCACAGGTTGGAGTTGAACCCCAGCCCACTACGTCAAAAAATAACCCTGTATATATGGGCACCAGCTCTACCAATTGAGTTATCCTGGTACCCAGGAGCCCTTTTTTAATAGTGGTAAATACAAACATTGTGAGTAGATTGTTTTTTGATTTGATTTATCTGAAAAAAAATTTAAAACCCAAATATACAGTTTTCCTCCAAAGGTGTGATTGAAAGGTCCCATATCATGCTCATATTATTTCCAATACATGGATTTTGGGTTTTACTTGAACATGTTTACATGCTTTAATAATGTTCATTTTATCTTACTGTCTGTCTGAAACACTCTAAACACCCACCAGACAAAGCTAAGTCTGCTCTTATTGGTCATGTTCTTCGGGTCTTCCGCATCTGCGCTCTTAGCATCTCTGCCTCGTCTTTGCAGCCGGGCAATGACTGTAACAGCACTGTAGTAGCCCTTTTTACCTATATGTATAGTATAGCTGTGATATCACAACCGTATGGGAGTCTTGACGGCTCGTTTAAAGGTGCCGTTTCTGAATATGGACTGTGGGCATTTCTGTGTGGAATGAGCATTTTAAAACTTGTAGAATATTTATATAGCACCTCAACATGCTTTCTAATCAAAAAAAGCTTTAATCATTTATAGAAGTGAGACCTAACAGAAGCTAAAAAATGATCTTGCAGTAGGGATGCAAGATATGAGTAAAATATCTTATTTCAATTATTTTGACTGATATTGGGATATGACCTATGATATTGGAGGGAATGATTATTTTTGTATCACCATTTTCATTGAAAAATATTTTAAATTAAACAAAATGTATACGATTATAGTGTGATTTTTGTTTGAACAAAGATTTTTTTTCTTGTCTGTTCTTGAGCTGAGTCTGCAACTGCACTGTTAAATCTCAAGATTGCAGGCACTCTGACAGATATGAGGCAAGTGTTCGAGATAGTTTAGATATTGTCCGACATTTTCTCGGTCACTCCTTCCATATGTTTTCAACCTGCTGGAGGGACCAGTCAAAAAGGCCCTGCCAAGAGATGGAGTCAGTGAAATGTTTGAAAATCCATTGCCTCGCAACTCATCATTAATGAAGTGTTTGAAACAGTGCAGGTTGGAGAGAAGGAAAGGGAAGGAATGAGTCGTCTTCAGGCTCTGTGACAAATCCTCTGCAGGTTTCTAATGGCTGTAAGAGTCATACAACACTTTGGCTTGGTCATTAATAAACCCAAGTCCAGGGCTCTGAGACACTTTGCTTAATCAGTGACTTTTAAAGTGACGTCCAGATTTTACTCTCTATTTCACTTTGGATGGTGACGGTGAGGGGATTGCATCTGGACTCTCTGATGGGTGGACAGGGTTGCTGAAATAAACTTTTCTGCAAAGTAGAAATTAAATAAATCCCATGAAAACATGAATTTTACCAAAAGTTGGATAATCAGTTCATCTGTTTGTTTCTGGTGTTGTAAGTGTTCTCCTTAATCTCTTCCCGGCCGCCCATTGACTTCTGGTTGATGACCGTACTTTATCTCTTTGCCAGTCGATGCTGTGATGGGACTTGATTTAATGTTTGCAGACAGTTGATGTCATCTGTTTCTGGCATTCATTCAGTCTCTTGTCCAGTGTTTCACTGTGTTAGTGGCAGTGCCCACTGGAGTAGCAAGGGGTGTCATATGTTACAGCACAGGACCAGGTCCGGTTCTCGTGCCAACGGCACAGACGTGAAATACAAATTAATTTATTTTTATACTCTTTATTTATCCCCTATGGGGAAATTACAATTTACACTTTGTTATTACACACTACACACAGGCCTGAAATATACACACATGCTAATGGAGAGATGTCTGAGTAAGTGGGCTGCCAACTGGACCAGGGCCCTGAGGGGGGTTTGGTGCCTTGCTAAAGAGCACCTTGGCAGTGAACTGGCATCTCTCCAGCTACCAGTCCACACTCAGTACTTTGGTTCAAACGGGGACTTGAACCGTGTTCCCAACCCAGGGCATTTCTATTTATTATTATGTCTATTTTTATACATAGAAAACGACACCATCCATTAAACACATTTTCATTCCCCATCTAGCATAACCTGCTTAGCTAATGTTTCTGTTGTTTTAGATAGCTTATCTAATTAATCATGATTGTTTATTATGTAAAAAGTAAATTATAGTGAAGGACCATGAGTTTCTCTTAAGCAATCAAGTTATAAATATCAGTGGCTCACTTTCTAATATAAGTGCTATCTTATAATTATGCTGAATGGGGATGGACCAGCCACAGGGATTTTTATAATAATCTGGCAAATGTTTTTATTAATGACATTTGGTGATCTATAAAGCAATTAACCATTTATACCACCTTTTACAAACTAGGAATTTGTTTATGTACAGTGGTGCTCATACGTTTACATGCCCATGCTTAAGTTGACTAAAAAGAGGAATAAAAAAATCACGTTTTGGAAATTTATCTTAATACCTTAATTAAAAAATGAGGTAAAATCCAACCTTTAAGGAGACCAATTTTCTTTGTGAATGAAAAATGTATTGTAAATAAATAAATGTTCTTACGTAAAATAGAGGGGACATAAGTATACACACCCCTATGTTAAATTCCCATAGAGGCAGGCAGATTTTTATTTTTAAAGGCCATTTATTTCATGGATCAGGATACTATGCATCCTGACAAAGTTCCCTTGGCCTTTGGAATTAAAATAGCCCCACATCATCACACACCCTTCACCATACATAGAGATTGGCATGGTTTTATTTCAGTTAGACTAATAGCTGGTTTGATTTGCATTGAGAGATGATTTTATGGAAAGTATCCCATGCCAATCTTTAGGTATGGTGAAGGGTGTGTGATGATGTGGGGCTATTTTAATAAAGTTGGATTTTACCTCATTTTTTAATTAAGGCATTAAGATAAATTTCCAAAACATGATTTTTTAATTCCTCTTTTTAGTCAACTTAAGCATGGGCATGTAAACTTATGAGCACAACTGTACTTATGGGCCAATTAAAAAAACCTGTACTTAACGTACTTTGTCTAAATGCAGTTTGATTCAACAAATAGGGCTCACATTTATTGTCCCCCACACACACACACACACACACACACACACACACAGCCTCTGCTTCACATTCAATGCTAAAAACATCACAAACCCTGCAGTAACGCATGAAAGAATAGGGATTATCGTTTCAATTTACCAAACCCTCAGTGTCATGCAAACAAGATGAAGTAGAGAGGGAAGAAATCTGGTTAGTTGGATAGTATGTAATCTATTTCTTGAACCCTGGAGAGCTAGATCTGTCAAGATTTAAGTCGTAATGGGCTGCAGCTGAGCCCCGCAGCTTTCACAGCCTCATTCCATCTTTCAATCATAAGATTAATACAGATTCTTAATGGGACACAGACTCCACATTCCCCCAATCTGTAAAAGGCCTATAGGCATCCAAATCATATTGTTCACATTCAGCTTGACACAATCTGAAGATGACAAAAAGTCTGTACACACACACACACACACACACACACACACACACACACACACACACACACACACACACACTTATCATCAGGCAATAGCCAAGAGGACAGTGAAATGATGATCTGCACATTGTGCTCACATATCTCTCTGGTAACTATGAAGGACATTAAAAGGACACTTGTTTGTGATCTTTGGTTGGATGAGAAAATAAGGTTAGTTCTTTGGAAACTTTTGGCTAGCTAACTACAAAAGCTTTCCATCCAGTTCAATTTTGTCGTGTCTCTCATTCTACTAACTTCTGTACCTGAAAGCAGAGATGGCGACTTGCATTTTCAGACTCGGAGTTGCACTTAAGTCTCACACACGCAGTGACTTCAAAATTGACTTGAGACTCATCCTCAAAAGACTTCAGACTTGACTCGGACTTGAGATGCTGGAGTCGTGAACAAACTTTATATTTAAATAACGTCTGATGTGTGTTCTGACCAGCCTGGATGGATCGCAGCAGATGATACAACACTTATTATAGACTTGACTTGGACTCGAGTTCAAAGACTTGTGGGCATCTCTGCCTGAAAGCAATCGCTCATTGAGCATTTTGTTTCATCTGTATTTATAAAATAAGAATCATGTTCCTGAGGTTTACCATTCATTTCCTAAAACAAACTGGCATCCACAACAACAGTTGCTATTAGAAATCGAAACCTTTTGTAATTTTAATAGTTAAACAAGCATCTTGGTTAAATTGTCCATATCCATAAATCACACCAACATTGTCTTTTTTGTTGTTATCCCTGCTATCTAAAACTTTTACAGCATGAGCTTTGACAATGAAGCCCTGACAGTCTAGAGCTTATCTTAACTCTTTCCTTTAAATGTGTCTGGAACACACTTTGTACGAGCGTTCGTTTGAAGCATACTGAACCATTTAGATTGGTAAGATTTTTGTTTTCACGACTTAAAAGCTATAAATGCAGTATATATAAAGACTTGTTGGTAGAATGTTTTATGCAAAAATCCCATTATAGAAATAACTTTCCTTCCAATATAAGGACTCTGAATATAATGTGGTAATACTTAGTCCCTTTGTTCCTTCTCTGAGTCAACGAAAAAAAGCTTAGTCTTAGTTTCTAATCATGTTAAGACTGTTGCCCTGACTTCTCACCTGATGAAGACCATGGAGAGGATCATCCTGCGTCACCTTTGACCCCTGGTGGGCACACAGCTGGACCCTCTGCAGTTTGCTTACCAGCCTGGGATTGGGGTGGACGATGCAGTAATCTACCTGCTGCACAGATCGCTGCTCCACCTGGAGGACAGCGGGAGCACTGTGAGAGTCATGTTTTTTGACTTCTCCAGTGCTTTAACACCATCCAGCCTTCGCTGCTCAAAGTGAAGATGGAGAGTGCCGGAGTGGACCAACACCTGGCTGCATGGACTATTGACTATCTCACCAACAGACCACAGTATGTGAGGCTCCATCACTGTGTGTCTGACGTGGTTCACTGTAGCACAGGTGCCCCTCAGGGTACAATGCTCTCCCCCTTCCTTTTCACCCTCTACACCTCAGACTACACACACAACACCACCCACTGCCACATCCAGAAGTTCTCCGATGACACAGCCGTTGTTGGTTGTGTTTCTGAGGGGAACGACCTGGAATACAGGTCAGTCATCAGGGACTTTGTCAGCTGGTGTGACCTCAACCAGCTTCAGCTCAACACCAGCAAGACAAAGGAGATGATTGTTGACTTTAGGAGGAAAACATCCCATTTCTCACCGGTGAGCATCCAGGGATTGGACATTGAGGTAGTGGAGAGCTACAGATTCCTGGGTGTTCACCTAAACAATAAACTGAACTGGACTGATAACACCCATGCTCCATACAAGAAGGGCTAGAGTCGCCTCCATCTGCTGAGGAGACTCAGGTCCTTTGGAGTGTGCAGGACTCTCCTCAGGACTTTCTACGACTCTGTGGTGGCCTCTGCCATCCTTTATGCTGTGGTCTGCTGGAGGGGGCGCAGCTCGGACCGGGACAGGAGCAGACTCAATAGACTGATCAGGAGAGCGAGCTCTGTCCTGGACTGTCCCCTGGACCCCATAGAGAAAGTAGGGGAGAGAAGGATGTTAGCCAAGCTGACATCCATCATGGACAACACCTCTCACCCCCTACATGACACTGTGGGGTCCCTGAGCAGCTCCTTCAGCAGCAGACTGATACACCCACGGTGTAAGAAGGAGAGGTACCGCAGGTCCTTCATCCCGGCCGCTGTCAGACTCTACAACACCTGCACTACCTGATAATGTTGTAGTTTCTGTTCCTGTTTTTCATTTAATCCACACACTCTCTGTATATCTTTATCTGTATTTACACTTTTCCATTACAAGTACTTACTTTTTCATATATAACTTATATTATGGTTACCTACTTTTGCTTTATTACTTTAATTACATATTCAATTTAATTTTAACGTCACTTACTTACACTGCAATATTGTTTTTTTGTACTAGTGCAACCGCACTTTACTTTTCAAAACCTTTATTTGACGCCACTTTACTTCAGTCTACCTTCTGCACATTGTCTACTGTATGCCTGTTTTTCTTGTGTGTTTACTGTTATTGTTGAGAATACTACTGTAACAAAGGAATTTCCCCGCTGTGGGATGAATAAAGTATTATCTAATCTAATGTGTTGGACAAACACAGGGGGCCCATAGTGACCTAGGAACGCAGCATTTAAAGATGTTTTCTGGGTCACTGAAGCAGAACTCAACACTCACTTACATCACATAGACACACACACCTGTGGATAAATAGAGGGATATCAGAGATTGTGTATCACTCCAAAACTAAAAGATTTCTTCAGACATAACCTCATGCACAAACACACACACACACACACACACACACAGAAGGAAAAACTAGAAAGCTTTTTGTGCTTTGTGGAGTTGAATTACACACACATGCACCCAAAAATGCAAACAGACACGCCTGCACACACAGTGACTTATGGGAGAGTCAGACACTGCTGAGTGGTTGCATTGTTGATGACAAGGTCCCGTGAAGGAAGGACAGGCTTCCTGTCTGTGATCTTGTTGTCGTGGAGACAGCAGGGCCCAGTCAAATAGATTAGCTCAGATCCTTTGATCTTTAAGAGGGAAACCAAAGAGGATCCTTAAATGGGCACCACTTTTCCACATAAAACAAACCACTGGCATAGCTTTGGAGTTTTTCTGTCAACGACTTTCAGCTGACTCAATGCTGACTGGAAATAACTGCGTTCAAAATCTCTTTATCCAACATCTTGTTTGTCATCTTGGTTTGGTAAAATGAACGATGTCACTATACAACAAACCCATGATTGGGTACATATCACAATTGTTAACCCATGATTCGATACAAACCTCGATTCTTTTATTTATTTAATTTTAGAAAAAAAGAAGATATTTTTATTAAATAACATTTGAAAAACCTGTATAAACTATATACCAAAGAACAATATTAACTGTGCAAATTATTAACAACATACCTAAGTAAAATAAATAAATAGCCAAAGCTAGAACACTTCTCTTGAAAAACAAACAAACTAAACTCCATTGTGAAGATGAATTGAGCATGTTGAAAATTCTTCATCAATCAAGTCCTCTTACATTTATAGAGTAAATTAAAGGGCTACTGTTTCACAGGGTCCGCAATTAACACTCGTCAAATGTGGGGGCAGGCCGACACACAAAAGCATAAACACTGGAGCACACCCCAGACACTAGCCTACCTTCTGTTCATAGCTTGCTGGCGTTTAACACCGGCTAATTAATAAGCTAGTAAGGTGCGATTTTTGGCAGCCAGCCTTCCAAAAGAAAGCACAGAAAACTGAACCCGTCCAGGAGGCTCTGACACACTTTCTGCACTCTTGTGTCCACAGATAGCTGTAGGCTTGTACCGGTGTAGATGTTTAGTAAATGCAGTCATTTTCTTTTGCTTTCGTGGATCTGAGTGACGCGCTTTCATTTTCATATCGCATATCGTTACAGCCCTAGTAAATATTGGTCAGTGGAGCCAAAGAACCCCTCTTTTGGCGCTTTTCCAGTGCGTGGTATCTACTCGACTCGCCTCGACTCTACTCGCCTTTTTTGGTTTTCCATTACGAAAAAAAGTCCCTGGGACCTGCTACCAGTTACTTTTTTTAGTACTACCTCAGTTGAGGTTCCAAGCGAGCTGAGGCGATACCAAAAGTTGACGTGAATCATGGAAATCCGCAAAACTACGCCGTGGTCAACCGAGGAGGTGAAGACGTTTTTGTTTCTGGTTGCGGATACAAACAGGTCTCTGAATTGATGTCCTCACATGGCTACAATCGCACTTTCCAGCAGTGCAGGGAAAAGCTGAAAAAGCTCAAAAGCAATTATCGTGCCATCAAGGACCACAACGGCCGGAGTGGTTCAAACCGAAAAAATTGGAAGTGGTTTGACCGAATGGAAGCCATTTTTGGACAAAGACCGTCGAGCAATGGGAGGGAGTGCGGACTGGACTCGGCCACGACTCTGTTGGAGTCCATGATGGAGGATGGTAAGTGTTTTTAAACTTTAACGTCTGTAGGCACACTGCTTGAAAGTTTTGTTGAAGTTAGTTAGCTATTGTTAAGCTCACCTAACAACCATGATAATTCAGGCTACTCGTAAACTTGTGTAAAACATTAGCAGATAACAATAAGCTAATGCTATCACTGCTAGCTCGCTGCTAGTGCTAACGTTATTTCCCTATGAGCTTGAGATAAAAACGTTTGTAATACAGCCTGGAGTTAAACAAATGCAACATGAAGGTTAACACGCAACTGATCTTTCTATTCAAGATTCCTTTTCGACAAACTTGGAGCATTCAGAGACTCCCATCGACAACTCTTGGGCACCGGCGACTCCAGCACGGGCAGCACCACCGTCACCTGCGACTCCGGCTATCGGTTAGTATATAATGATTGAGAGGAACGTGACTTTTCATACACGTGAAATGTAATGTGCAGTGAAAAGTACCTGGCACATAAAGCACCCAAGATATTTCCATAAACATGCACGGTAGACACAGTATTAGGAGTACTATTGTGTACCTGTGTTTTTTTACTTGTGTGAAGAAAAAACGCAGTGACCTCACATGTAAAGCTGAATCAGAATCCAAAATCATTATGGAAAAACCCAGCCCAGACTTTGTCCCACTAACATACTGTGCAATATTTTACATTTTATACATTACATCATAGCTACCTCATATTTTACATATTCTACTTTACCACCCCACCTTTTGTCTTTGCACTACTTAATAAAGTATATATTTGTTGGCACTAAAAAGGAATTGCTTTTAATCTTTGGACACTTTATTTTTCCATTTATAAAGCTGTGTATTTTGCCGTATGTACATAATGTTTGTTTTTGCATTCTTGCACACAAACCTTTTTAAGTAATTGAATGTTTCTTTCATTGTGGTTCGATATTAAGGCCTTTTGTATGTTTCCAATATTGCACACTTACTTTAAAGAAACAAGACAATATATCAAAGAAAAGTCTTTATTTTAGTTATTCAAGTAGCACATCAAACCCTCCCGTACATCCCTGCCTTCTTCCTCCCCTGCACCCTGTGACAGAGTGACCACCGACTCTGCTGGCCCAGATGCATCCCAGTCATTGTCGTAAACCTCTCCGTGACTCTCACAAAGATTATTAGATTAGATTAGATTAGATTATACTTTATTTATCCCACAACGGAAATTTTCTTATTACAGCAGCAGCAAACAACACACAAACAAGTAAACACACAAGAAATACAGACAAACAATAGACAATAATTATGAGGTAGACTGAAAGTAAGCAAAATGGCGTCAAATAAAAGTATTTTAAAGTGCGGCCATGATACAAGAAATATAAAATATTGCGGTGTAAGTGACGTTAAAATTAAATTGAATGTGTAATTAGAGTAATAAAGCAAGAGTCGGTAGCACAATATGAATAAGATTAACCTGTGACCATAAATATTGAAGAGTAAGTACTTGTAATAAATATAAATACCGATAATAAAGATAAACAGAAAGTGTGTGGTGTAGATGGGAGAGAAAAAAAAAGGAACAGAAACTACAACATTATCAGGTAGTGCAGGTGTTGTAGAGTCTGACAGCGGCTGGGATGAAGGACCTGCGGTACCTCTCCTCCTTACACCGGGGGTGTATCAGTCTGCTGCTGAAGGAGCTGCTCAGGGACCCCACAGTGTCATGTAGGGGGTGAGAGGTGTTGTCCATGATGGATGTCAGCTTGGCTAACATCCTTCTCTCCCCTACTTTCTCTACGGGGTCCAGGGGACAGTCCAGGACAGAGCTCGCTCTCCTGATCAGTCTATTGAGTCTGCTCCTGTCCCGGTCCGAACTGCCCCCCCTCCAGCAGACCACAGCATAAAGGATGGCAGAGGCCACCACAGAGTTATAAAAAGTCCTGAGGAGAGTCCTGCACACTCCAAAGGACCTGAGTCTCCTCAGCAGATGGAGGCGACTCTGGCCCTTCTTGTATAGAGCATGGGTGTTATCAGTCCAGTTCAGTTTATTGTTTAGGTGAACACCCAGGAATCTGTAGCTCTCCACAACCTCAATGTCCAATCCCTGGATGCTCACCAGTGAGAAAGGGGATGTTTTTCTCCTGAAGTCAACGATCATCTCCTTTGTCTTGCTGGTGTTAAGCTGAAGCTGGTTGAGCTCACACTAGCTGACAAAGTCCTTGATAACCGACCTGTATTCCAGATCGTTCCCCTCAGAAACACAACCAACAACGGCTGTGTCATCGGAGAACTTCTGGATGTGGCAGTGGGTGGTGTTGTGCGTGAAGTCAGAGGTGTAGAGGGTGAAAAGGAAGGGGGAGAGCACCGTACCCTGAGGGCCACCTGTGCTGCAGTGCACCACATCAGACACACAGTGATGGAGCCTCACATACTGTGGTCAGTTGGTAAGGTAGTCCGTAGTGCAAAGCACAGCAGGTCAGAACCAAAGATCTCACCAAATAACACTTGTAAATAACACTTGTTGCTCTCTGCTGCTACTGCTAGCAGCAGATGAGTGCTTAGTAGCCTACGGTGACCAAGAGGGGCAAACACCCTGCAACTTACGAAAGCACATGCAAATAGACAAAACATAAGCAAATTAAGAAAACAACTTTATTAATTTGACAACACATGCACAGCATTCAGCAAACGCACTGAAAATACACACAACACAACTGAATACATAAACGTGCTGCAAATATAGTAACAATGCAAAAAGAAAAGAACACAAACCCTGAAAAAAGAAGCAATGCAAAAAGAAAAACAGACAATTCCCCAAAACAAATGCATCAAAAAAATGCTGCTTCCGGATAACACAACGGAAGTTCTCCAGGCCTCTAGAGGGAGCGCTTGATTTTAGACTCCACAGGAGTTGGGTATGGAGACGGCAACCTGGAGACCTCCCGTCTCATGCCTCCCATCCATAAACTGTATATTATATTAATATTATTATTTATATAATATATTAATAATATATAGTCAATGCTGGTGCCATCCCAGAGCTTTGACTTTTCAAAATAAAAGCTCACGCCTGGTCCACTATGTCTTTATACTTTGGTGTTTTGGATATTTTTTAACTAAACAGTACGGCAATCATGCTAATAAATACAATAACCTTTTCAGCAGATGTCTAACTTACAACAAGATGGAGTTAGCAGTTTTATATTTATGTAGGATTTATTCAGTTTGATAAATCCTACGGTATCTAAAAGGCTGTAGCTCAAATTAGCTGTCTTACAGGGAGAGACAAGAAATCCTGTTATTTATTTTTATTTCAAGAGCAAATTGTTCCACAATATGAATATAGATTGAACATTTATTTTGTTGGTAACCGTTTTTGTATAATCACAATATTACACTTGAGGTGACCTACACTTCAGTGATGCACCTGTCAGACCTCGAAATTAAACCCTCTCGTGTAATATGGCTTAAACAAACGTCAACGTTAATCACTGATGCAGTTTTAAATGTTTTATCACCACGAGTTTACAGACACTGATTGAGTATCACCTGTGACACATTCACCAAATGAGAGAAAACATATATCAAACATAGACTTAATATGTACAGTCTATGATCTCAAACTCAAACTCAAACATCCATTGTCTGGATGCAGCATTTTTTTTGTTGCATTTGTTTTGGGGATTGTCTGCTTTTCTTTTTGCATCGTTTGTATTTGGTTGTGTTGTGTGTATTTGCAGTTTGTTTGCTGTCAAATTTATGAAGTTGTTTTCTTAATTTGCTTGTGTTTTGTCAATTTGCATGTGTTTGCTTAAGTTGCAGGGCATTTGCCCCTGTTGGCCACAAATTACAACAACAAACATATTTATTAATTTAATGATTAATCAGAAATCAGAAATACTTTATCGATCCCTGAAGGGAAATTCTGTGTTATAGTTGCAAGAAGTATATAAATATCAGGAGTAGAAATATAAATAAAATATTTAGATATTTAGATATCTAGTTTAGATATGTACGGTATTTACATAGTTAAAGGAAGTAAATAAGATAAATAAGGTAGTGTCTCCAAACTTACCTCAACAATAACTTGTTTCCTGCTAATTATATTAAATCACTTACTTTTAAAAAATAAGTTAACTTACCATAACCTGTTGCTACCCTCGCTAGTCAGCGCCAGATTTTTTTAATTAATGTGCACATTTAAAGTTACTATATGTAACTTTTAAATGTTTCTGAAACAGTGTTATTTTTCATCTGGTGATCATAAATGACCTGTAACAGAAAACGAAACTAACAGTAAAAAGAACGCTGTTTTTATATACAGTATATATGTATGTATAATTGTACTAAAATGAAATAGATTCTGTTCCTGCAGCTTATTTAAAACCTCTTGAAATTCCCCGCACCACACCACACTATCACTCACAAAACTGCTCTCTGTATTTGTCTTAAATAAACAAAATCAGTTCTTAGTTGTTTCTGTTTATTCTCTGCCAGGTTTCGATTGCCCTCCAATCAAAACACTTGGATCACTCCATTGTACTTACCATCTAGCATCCATTACTCTGCCATTGTATTGCCTCGCTTTGGTTTACTGCATAAACAGTTATTTGACATATAAGATAAACACGTCATGTCATGTGTGCCTCACAGAGAGAAAGAAAGAAATAAACAGAGAGAGTAAGAAAGTGGTGGAAAGACTTTCTGCCATAATCCTTCCTTCCTCTCCAAACAGACAGAGATGGGAAAGCATCATTTTAAAGAGGTCAGATTAATCTGTCTGTTTGCTTTCATTGCTTTTTATGTCTTCTCAGCTACATTAACGTCCCCGGTGACACAAGGGAAATCTTTTAGGTACGCCTCTCTGTTTTTTGTGGTAGAAGCCAAAGACAGAGCTGTGTGGGCTTCCCGCCAATCTCTACAGTGTCGCATGAGGGTCATAAATCAAAACTATTATGAGGTTTGTGTAATGGTATAGTACGAGCAGTTATAGAGAGACGAAATTTGATTCAGCTTGTGTTCTGTCATGCTGCTGATGCTTGTGTGGTTGTTGGTAGCCTGGTGGTCAGACAGACTGTCCTTCAAACACAGGACCCGGGTACAAAAACCCGCTGTGTCAGCAAATATTCAGCCTCCTGAATTGTCCTCAGAAGAAAAGTCAACACGGAAAAAGATCTTTTTAACACTTGTTGGAGATGTAAAGTAGGGTTTTAACCCTTGTGTTGTCTTCACTTTCAGGACCCTCTTGTATCCCTCGGGTCAAATTAACCCCTGACTTATTTGGGGTTTTAAAAACAATTCTAAAATAAAATTTTACTTCATAATCTATTAACAAATATTGTCTTAATCTCAATTTCAAACAATTGAGATAACATATATTTAGGGTATGCAATCAGTCTCTACTAAAACACAATTAAAAGTGGAAGTGTGGTTCGTTTTTTGTCATAAGGTTATAATTCATGTTAAAAATCCACTATGGAAAAAACATGTCATATCCAGAATAATTTTCTGAATTGAGTCAGGAATACATGTTTATCACAGAAAATAAGGTAAGGCCATTGATTTTCAGGTAGAAAAAATGTAACTTTCTTCTTGTAAAAATTGGTAATC
Source organism: Percina caprodes (assembly GCA_013375575.1). Classification (NCBI taxonomy): domain Eukaryota; kingdom Metazoa; phylum Chordata; class Actinopteri; order Perciformes; family Percidae; genus Percina; species Percina caprodes. The sequence continues at coordinate 4,530,538 of JABXJD010000030.1, read as the reverse complement.
TATTATTATTTTTGCTTGTTATTTTCTCATTTTTGGCAAATGCTAAAATGGAGTTTAAAACTAGAATATTCATTAATGATCTTAAACACAAACATATAAACTTCAGGCTTAAACCTCTTTCTAGAAATGAATTGCAAGAGGCAGAGAGACCAGTTTCTCCACAGACTGTATTGTCATTACTACATATTTGCAATAGTCTGTTGCAGTATAGCAACAACAAATAGAAAAACATGCTGCATTTTGTTTAACAGCCACAATGCTTTTCTTTTCCCTTCTTTGGGACCAGAATATCTCTTGCTGTCTTGCTTTTACTGCCACCATCTAAGAAAACCCACAGCTGAAAGGAGCAAGTTTAGGCATGTTCTTTGGGTGTTGACACAAGCAGTGCCGGAAATGGGCAATGAGTACCGGCACTTTTTTTCTCTCCACATGAGTACCCCTACTTCTCATTGGGTATGGTGAGTAGGTATGCACCCCTAAACACCTTTGTAACTGTGACTCTGTGTAAACACATAACTTGCTTTAAGGAGTACTTTGTTTGTTGAAATAGGGCTTATCACGGTCTCCCCTAGCTGTAGATAGGTGGCCCAACGCATTTTTTGTTCAGTGCATGCATTGTTGTAGTCCGGTGTAACACCGGCAGCGCCGACTCTAGTTATTTTAAAGTAGTGAATGGAATCCTATGTTGCTGGTTAGCATGTTGTGAGTAAAAGTGAGCCAACAAAAGAAACAAATCAATATCTGCTTAGGAAATTGTCTAGTCTTATTCTGCATTGCTATTTGTACTTGTTGTGAATATGCAGGCCACAAGAAGTAATTAGGTTGTTGTTGTTTTTTTGTTGGATCACTTTTACTCACAACATGCTAACTGGCAACATAGGATTTCATTCACTAGACTAAGCTAAGCTAGCAGCGGCGCTGCCAGTGTTGCACCAGACTAAAACAATGCATGCACTGAGACAAAAAATGTGTTTACCGACCTATCTACAGCTATGGGAGACCGTGATAAGTCCTATTTCAACAAACAGTGGCGTATTCTTTTAACACTAAGACAATATCACTGAAAATGTTCATACTAAAATGGATATTGAACACTGGTCGCTCAGTAGTTGCTGGACTTGAAGGCTTGAGTTTTAATATTAATCTTTTGTAAAGAACTTATTTTATAAATAGAGCACATTTTATCTGTCCTATCACCTTTCAAGAGAAGAAAGTCACAAAGTGCTTCACAAAACAAAAAATACAGAAAACATAAACACTTACTTAGGAAGAATGAAACATTACAAAAATTCAAATAAGAGTAAAATAAAAACAAGTTTTACAAATTCAAGACACATGGGTCTTGAGCTGCTTTTTAAAAGTGTGTTACGGTGGCTCAGGCTCAGTATAGCAAAAAAGCTTTTCTGGGCCCAAGTGCAACATGTGACATGCAATTACAACAGTGGCCAGGATGCTCTCAGCCTGCTGCTTGGGGGCTCAAACCCAAATACAACATCCATGTATGCTGATGACTAGATGTTTTACTGCTATGAACCCCTTAAATAATAGTTGCCTATACAAGAAGTCATTGCCATTGACCCTTATAACGAAAAAGACGATATTCCAACTAAGCTGTTTACATGGCTAATGAAAGTGAATATTCTACTAATATTCCCATTTTTTCCAAAGTTTACCAGCAGTGGTGGACTGGTTGGACATATTTAGTTCATTTTTGTAGACTGTTACCCAAACAAGACACAACTGCTCTGTCTGCTTTAGTGCAGGAAACTTTACAGTAAACTCATCTGTCCTGGAGGCAGCCCCCCCCCCCACCTACTGTAGCCCTTCCTCCATCTTCTCTCTCTCCTCTTTTTTATTTATATATGTGCATCTCCACCACAAGTCAGTCCAAAGAGCATCTGGTTCCTCTTGGGCCTGCGGTCATAACACTGAGAGAGTGCCACATCAAAGCTCCCTCCATCCAGCCCACAGAGAAGAGAGGCGAGCAGGAGGGAGGAAGAAGAAGAGAGAAAATCTGGGACACATTCTGTTTCTCACACACACCGCAAATCTGTCTTTGCTCATGGAAAACTTGCAGCAAAATCCATCAATCTCCGCGCTCTGACCACTTCACTCAAACAGATAGTCTGACTTTGGCTCCCACGCTCATCCTTTCACTGCTTTACAGGCTTTGGCAATACGTTTTTAGGCTCTTAAGTTTGTTGTCAGTTTCTATTAGTGTTACATAATTTTTATACTATTATGTCAATGAAACTTAACCTCAACTTGTGTGTCTTGTGTGTGTTTAGAAATCCTTGAACAAAAAAGATCTGGACTGTTAAAAAGATCAGCGGTAATTAAAAATCCTCTCAATACCTTTCTGTCTTCAGGCCTGGGCGCACACACACACACACACACACTCAGACACACAGAGAAGATCAAATGTTGAGGGGTGGGATGGTATGTTTTTGAAATGTGATCCTGTAGCAATTTTCCCATCACTCAAAGGAACCAAAGCACAAACATTAGTGTACCTGTCGCTTCCTGCTGATCTTTGTGTTCGACAGCTGAAAATTCAAAGAACAATGTTCACTCTGCACAGACATGTTTTTGACAATTGATCTGAACAATAATGAATTACCATTAAATATCATTGTGTCTGTGCTCTAAAGCATCTAAATTAGCAACAGATGAAAGTGACTGTGGGCCCAGGAGGGTGAAGCGAACCCACCAGTAATGTGGTGCTGCAAGGCAAGGACACCTACATGTTTTACACATTCTGATATAGATGGGCATTTCAACCCCTTAACAAGCACTCCCCTCGTTGAGCACAAGCCTGAAATATACCTGACAACTTGGAATTTAAAAAAAAGTCAGAATTAATCGAAGTGATACTTAATCAAATTTACAAAGCAACAAACATGGAAAACATGTGACACTTCCTCACTTCTTTACTTTTTGTGATGTTGGTTTTTGATATTGTGAGGTTTTGTGCTTCTAAACAATTTACAGTTTGTCCCGTTTAAAGGAATACAAATTGGTTGGTTATTTTGAAGTAGGGTTGTATGATGTACTTATCCATAGTCAGTGCATCTACAGCATGCCCCCAGTTTGGAGAAGCAGGCAGGAGTGTATGCAATATTTCAAATATTTTCACTGATTTTCTTTGCCATCAGGCAGCCCTTTCCAATGGTGAAGTAAAGCCCTTATATCCATCACTGCATTATTTACAATGCAGAACACAGAAACCATTGCCTCAATCAGTTAGTTTGTCATTGTGTGACAAACTAATTGTTGCTATTTTATATCATAAAACTGTAATATTAAGTTATTTCTGTTGTATTATGATGACGTGTTCATGTTTTTTTTTAGATGGAGTATGGTCTGGTAGCTGGAGAGGTGCCAGTTCATCTCTCGGGCACTGCCAGGGGCCCTTGAGCAAGGCACTGAACCCCCAACTGCTTGGGGCGCCTGTCCATGGGCAGCCCCCTCACTCTGACATCTCTAAAATTAGAGCTTAAATAGGTCCTGGGCATGTGTGTGGATTTCAGGCCAAAGTGTAAATTGTACTTTCCCCTTGGAGATTAATTAAGTATAACTTATTCTTCTTCAACTATCATTAAGGGATTTCCTTCCAGATTGCCCTTTGGTGTCCTCTGGAGAAGTGACCTGAACTTGTGAATAAAAGTTTCAAGCCAATACCACAGTAACATAACATGATAAAAGCAAAGCCTGTCTGGCAGCTGCAGCACTGTTGTATGACATAAATATGCTGGCCACACAGCATCAGTGCAGAGCCAAACACTGACCTCATCAATCTAAAAATCCAGTAAAGGGTTAGAATCCTTCCTGATCCGGGCTAGCTTGAGAAGCTGTGAGTGCAGAGGTCAAATCCACCTGTCAGTCCACAGAAGGGGGCTGAAGCTGACAGAAACTTGTCTAAAGAGAGAGAGAGAGAAAAAAAAACTCACATTCCCTAAGAAACTATACTGAACAAAATTACCAAGCAACACTTTTGTTTTTGCCCCTGTTTTTCATGAGCTGAACTCAAAGATCTAAGACTTTTTCTATGTAAACGAAAGGCTTATTACTCTCAAATATTTTTCACAAATCTGTCTAAATCTGTGTTAGTAAGCACTCCTTTGCAAAGATAATCCTTCTACCTCACAGGTGTGGCATATCAAGATGCTGATTAGACAGCATGATTATTGCACAGGTGTGCCTTAGGCTGGCCACAATAAGGGGGGGGGGTTGTTAACACAGGAAAATAAAGTAAATGAGACACTACAATCAAGACAGCTACTCCTTAAGTGGTCTATGGCATGACACACAGCTAGCCGTTGCACTGTCAACAAACTACCAATACAAACATTGTATAAGGTAAAGAAAAATGTCTTCATTTAGCAACAACTTTGGTAAATATAAGATTCAAAGTTCATTTAAAGAAAGTTAAGCTACTGTTATTGAGCTTGAGAATGAACTTTCTCTTGCTTTTATTCCAATGTGGACAAGAAGGTCCTTAAAGTGTTGATTTTAACATCTACATTTCAATAACAACCAGGTCAAGATCATTTGATAAAATCAAAAGCTCTAGAGCAGCTTCTAAACTTTGGTGATGCATTGCTTTGATTTATTCTGTGGCCTCTTGTATCTGCATATTACAAACAGCTTCAATAATCATAAAATTAATCATTTTATGTGCAGCATAAGATGTACGCTCACAAAGATGTTTACTTGATACAAATATAAAATCTTTATTAGCTTGCACTAGCTGACTCTTGCTTTATTACTCTAATTACACATTCAGTTTTATTTTAACGTCACTTACACCGCAATATTGTTTCTTTCTTGTATCATGGCCGCACTTTAAAATACCTTTATTTGACGCCATGTTGCTTACCTTCAGTTTACCTTATAATTATTGTCTATTGTTTGTCTGTATTTCTTGTGTGTTTACTTGTTTGTGTGTTGTTTGCTGCTGCTGTAATAAGAAAATTTCCCCGTTGTGGGATAAATAAAGTATAATCTAATCTAATCGAACATCTATTTTTATTATACTTTAAATGTCCATCTTCCTAAACCCTACCATAAATAAGAATGTCATCAACTTGTCAAATTGAAATCAAAGTCTAAAATAAGTTTGACTAATTGAAAAGTAATGACATGTCTTTAAAAGGAGGTGATGGGTGCATTTTTCTCTTTCTCTATCTCTCTGAGTACTTCATTTTCCAGCATCATCCGAATCGACACTCGGACGTAGAGCCAGACGATATGGAGAAAATCAAATATCACAATATTTTTGACCAAATACCTTGAAATTGATACTGCAATATTGTAGTGTTGACTATTGGTGCTTTCACAAAATATTTACACAATGAGTTTTTATAAATAATCATCAGTAATGTGGATATAATGAGTAAGTGGGTAAAGGTAAATAATAGATAATAACAGTTACAACCGTCTGGTAAGTTCAGAAAATTACATAACATTACTGTAATGCAGCCTTTAAAACCAGGAAAAGACAACACTTATGCCATATTACCATATTACGATATCCAAAATCTAAGACGATATCTAGTCTCATATCACAATATCGATATAATATTGATATATTGCCCAGCCCTTCTCAGACGTGTCATTTGCGAGGCTGCTCTCCTCATCTTCCTGCCACCTGTGAGCAGAACGTTCTGGATGGCCAGGAAGCATTTCACAGTTTTCTGTTCCTCCTCCTCAGACTATTGCCAAATCCTTTGAAGCATGCAGCTGCCTGTCACACCCAGGGGGAAACCACTTGGACAGAAATGAAATGAAATCTCTATATCTGACTTCGTGGCAACCCTTTAACAGAACTTGAATTTATTGTTGATTCCTTTTTCATGTTTTGTGGTGGATGCTGGCTTGCAAACATTATTATGTTAAACAAATGTTATTAACAGGTGTTATTATAAAGCACCGAAATCAAAGCTGGGCAACATCTATCTTTTGGGAAAATTAGGACTTGTTGGAACAAGCCATGAAACTGAACCCCCAAAAAACAAGGAAAAGAGGTTGCTCCAGGAACAGCTGGAAAAGAGGTGTCAAGGCAGAAATGTCTGGAGTGGGATCAACTGACAAGATCTCGAAAGAACCGACAACAACCAAGTGAGGTGGAGGACATTTGTAAATGGAGCCCAGGGCTTAAGAAGGACTTGTTGGACAGATGTTTTAACAGTGTGTTCATCAAATCCTTGAACACAAAACTTACATTAAAGCCGTGGCCCCTGTTGGGATTAGCATGCTGCAAGCTTTTGTAGTTAGCACACATTGCAAAAAACTATACTTTTCTAAAAGAATGATGAACGCCAGGGCCTTTTTTTTGTCTAAAATCTCTATTATAATAAATTAATGCTACAGACAAAGTTGATGAACCAGTCCCCATGTAATTCTTTCCTCAGTCCTCAAAAGGCAGCAATTTTGTGTTTTTGGCTAACACGTCATGAGCCTTGAGCTTGACTAGATTCTTCAGCAGTTCTGAAGAAGCATACTGGCAGCTTTACTATATTTTTCTTTTTTTCTTTTATCCCTTTCTTTCAAACACTTAGTACTTATAAAGTTGGTTTTCTGGCTGCTAGAATAATCCATGTATGGTTATGGTTGGTCTTTCAGCATAAATCACTGCTGCTTCAGTTGGTTGAAGGCCTCTGCTTCCTCTTCTTCATGCAGAGCAGGACGATGACGAGTCAGCCTTTGTGTTCACCAAGCAGCTGGCACCATGGAGGACAAACGGGCCTGTCAGAAAAGGCCAAAGGCCGCTGGGTGGGCCAGAGGCCACAAAAACCACAAAAATCCCGACTCTGGTATAGCTAAGCAACAGCTTTAGCCCTCTTTTAGGTTGGTTTAAAGGGGAAAGGGTTATGCTGAATCATGGATTTCTCAAAATTTCAAGGATTTGATCTTCTTTTGGCTTTTTGCCAGAAATTAAGGTTCTCCCCTCCTTTTCATTTTTTTTATCATTTTGTTGTTTTTATTTCCTCAGAGGTAGCCATGTGTTGCAGTTCATTCTTGTCCTGTATTAAAAAAGAAAGTGGTCTTAAAAATCCCCTTAGGTAAACAATCCATCATAGAAAACATGACAGCTTATGGGTTCTGTCAGGGTTTCAGTTTTATCTTCATCCTCTGGGCCGAGCCGATTGTTTTCATATCAGTGCTGCATTATGTTACGCTCAGCTTACTGTCAATCGCCAAACCCTTGCATGAAAACCTTGAAGAAGTAATCGCTTAAAAGCTTGATGCCTTACTAACGTTATTGTAATATTTGGGGGTTCCTGTGGAACAACAGTTTTTTGCCATGGTACTATAAGTTGGACAGGAAAGCCTGAGTTTATAAATGAATATTACAAAATGGTAAATGATTGAGGGAAATAAATAGAGAAAGACAGCAGGAAGTGTGTTTCTTCAGCCTTTCTGTGTTCTCCCTTTATTGTCACCTTCTGTGAAGTGTTTTCTTTTTTTCAGAGTAATTTCTCCTTGACCCTGCAGCTCTACACAATGGGATCTCTTATTGCACATGGGAGTATTTACCAATGCAACTCAGACAAAAAGACCTCCCTTCCCTCCTCTTATACACCTCTCTGCTTCCCCCTCTCTTTCTGTCTCTCTGTTTCCCGCTCCCAATCTGGATTGATTTAACTTTACTGTTTCAATTGCCATATTGAAAGTGGACTTAGAGGCAGGCTTTCTCAACTGGGCTCAGGGCCGCCTCACATGTTTGTCATTGTTTGACTGCTGAGTTTTTCCAATTATTACAGTTGTCCTGCATTTGCAGCATAGGTACAGTAGTGTTTGCAGATATATTTCACATGCTTTATCACCGTTAAATGGCACTCCAATTATTTGACACATGACAATGCCTCTGAACAGTTGTGGTGGCATCAGGGTTATCTTGGTGTGGACTTGAATATTTCAAATTGTTTTACGTAAATATTTACATGTTGGGGTTGTGTACCAGGCTGGGAGGCGCCGACAACACATTGAATCATAGGAATATGTTTTCAAGCTTGATGTTAGGATATCTCTGCTTCTGTTGGACAGATTTTGACCATTCCTTTTTTAATCTATCTCACATTTCCCCCAACCTTTATGGAAGTGAAATACTAAATCACTGGGGTAAGCTTTTCACTTCATGATGGATGGCAGCTGGTTCAAAGAAAGACAGTCAGAAAATAAGGTATACTGTGTATTTAATGGACAACAAGTCTCACGCTACTCGAGTTCTTGCTGGCTGAAGCCCTCTTATTTGATACCCAAAGGAGAATAAATTAACAGCCATATTTAATGTTTTGTACAAATAAATCAATATAATGGCACAACAGGAACTAACTAACTTTAATAGGACTTATCCCATAGGGAATTATTACACAACTCTTCAGTTCCACTCAGCAGTGCTTTTTAGCGTCTTTCAGCCCATTGTTTTGATTTTACAGTTTAGTCGCAACTGTTACTGTTTTGGTTCACTCCCACCACTCCCATCAGCATCTCTCAAAGCTCTAAAAACCCACAGTTAGCTTCCTGCCCGTCACTAATCAGCAGACAGACAAAGGTAGCATCAGCAGCACACAATGCCAGATTTCCCTCAGCAGCTAAAATAAGAGTGAGTACATAACTCCCAAGTTTGCCATGTAAACTTACTGTCAAAAATGTCAGTGTTGTGTTTACAATTTTTCTTTCTGCTGCCACCAAGAGGCCAACGTATAGGTTAATACAGATGTTAAAATCATGTACATGCTGCCTAACATTAAACCTAAATATTTAAACCTGAGACTCCATGTTTGAAATGGCTGCGCAATTCCATTAAATGCATCAGTTTAGTCAAGTCAACTTTATTGTCAATTCTGCAATATGTGCCAGACATATAGAGCAATTGAAAATATGTTTCTCTCTGACCCATAGTGCAATAAGAACACGTGCAACAAGTTTAATATAAAAGATAAGTTAAATGTACAAGAAAGACAAGTAATATATATATGCAATAACTAATACATTCTAATAGAATAAAGTTTATATACATTTCCCTAAAAGTCAGCCTGGTATATTTAAAACTTTTGGGGTTTCTACTAGTATTAAGGTTGGCAACACAGCATGACTTTGACTGACCCACCAGTAAGTTGGTTAAAGAGGTTAAACTCGAGATGATAGCTATATGTGACTGAAAATACATCGCTATGGCTGTCAGTAACTCCCCTAGCCTGATCTACAGTAACAAACAATCAACAGTTAAACAATTAACATCCCATAACTCAGTGTGAGTTTTATGTTCATTGTGCGCCACTCCCTTCTCATTCTGGCTTTTACAGCACCCTCCAGCAATGACACAAAAGTCTACGGGGAGACATGAAGAAACAGGCAAACACAAAACAGCACAGTCATCCAGTTCTTAAGAACACTGCTTTAATCAGAAACAGAGAGACAGCAACTTTGAAATGTCCCCACTCACATTCATCTGTTCTGACATGTTTAGGGACACTGAAGATAGAGGCTTAATGCAAAAAACATGTTGCCAGTATGATAATATCAACACTCTATGTAGAAAATGTGTTTTTCACTGGTTTTACTGTCCCATTCAGGCTTTTGACAATCAAAGCAGTCTTATTTCCACCTTTAGATCACATTCCTGCAGCAACACAAAGAGGGTGCAGTGATGCTTTGATTAGCCACACAGGACAACGCAGGGGTCAGCACACCAGAACAAGCCTCCCAGTTTCACCTCCCTGCCTCCAGCCTCTCCTTCTATACAGCTCTTCTTATTAATACCCCTTCCGGGCTTCTTGCAAATCCTATCAGTCTGTTTGTCCGGATCTCGCTCTGCGGCTTTTCCAGATCTTGAGAAAGGAAGGAATTGAGAGAGAGGGAGAGGGAGAGAAGGAGAGGATGGCTGAAGTCACTCTCCCAGAGCGTGGATCCAGGATTATAGGAAAAAGAGCAAATACCATGGAGCGTATAGAGGGAGGCAGCCGTGAGGCTTAAGACGCCAAACAATAGAAATTAATTAGAACTCCCTCGGTGGAGCATGGCTCTACTGATTAAGGATGGAGGATTACTGGATAAGCATGTGATATACTTTTTATAATACTTTTTTTGTGAACGGTGGGCCTCTTTCACTATCATTTCTCATGTGAAAGCATGGATGTAAACTCTACACTGCAAAAAATATTTTTGGCACTTTGAGACACATGTTGCTTGGTGCCAAGCAAACATAGGTTGACTGAAACGGAACTCAGTACATAATTCAACGTTTATTAACCCCTTGAAATCTAATTTTCCTCTTTTGATTCCCTTAAGTACCTTTCATGTTGCAAAAATGATTGCATTCCACAGTGTCTTACAGTATCATACAAAATTCTGAGCGGGCAAGATTAATCAAGGAAAATTGATCAACTTTTAGTTACATTCATGCTAACTTCATGCTTCTCAAGTGTAAGGATCTGACACTTTTCTCTTGACGTTTTATTTCACTGTAAATTGCAGAAAAAAATTTAATTTGTCCCCTTAGATTATTTTCTCACTGTTTTTTTGACATTTTGTAGACTACAAGATTAAAAGAGTTTTCTTAAATGTTATCAACATATTAATATTAAAAAATATGAATAAGTTGCAGTCCTGTTTCTGTATCAGCTAGGTCTCCATTAAAGCTATATGATGTTTACACTAAGTCATACCTGAGACCTCATGTTGTTCATGATGCCACTCTTACATAGAGTAGAAATATTTTAGATGCCTTGTGCATCATTTTGTGAGTATTTCCCCAAAACCCAAAAACATTTGGTATTATTGGAAATGTTTGGTTCTGTGCTACAGTTTAAAATAAAATACTGTGAATTTTAATAATTTAATACTAGAGTCTGTGCTGACTGCCCTACCTGCAGGTCAATGAGTTTTAAAGGGGAAATCCACTGATTTTACACATCAAAGTCTGTTTTCAGGTCTTGGGGGCATTCTACTGAAAATGTGGAAAAAAAGTTGTATAAACCTGTTTGTGGCTCCAGAGGGAGCTGTGTGAAGTCTGATAAAGTCAGTGTCGTTTGGAGCTGAAGACTACAAGTTTGAACAAAAGTTTGGGTGTGGAGTCCATCTCAGATGGAAGCTACATTAGACACTACTAGCATAACTCACCCAAATCTCTGACCAAACTGTTGGCAGTCATGTTGCATTGTGAGTCGCCAGGTTTTTACAATTAAGCGAATGCGTGGAATAAAAAAAACAATATCTCTAGTTCTGTTGCATTGATTTTGATCATTTTGAGTGTAATACTACATTTGTGAAGTACTCCTTTAAGGGGTTCTAGTTGTTCTACTGTAGTAATTGATTTCTGCTTGCTGTGTTGTGTTCCAAGACTTTAAAATCCCAATTTTAAGTTGAACCGAGAAAAACTGATTAACTCATACAAGTAATAAGTTGTGAAGCTGATACTGAAGCTGTCGTGAGTTGAAATTGACAGTATAATAAATGGAAAAAAAATAGGTTTTTGCTTTTGTGCAGATGCAATCTGTGTTTAAAGGTAAGTAAAACACATTTGGCTCAGTGTCAGAGTGGCTGACTGGATGAATGAAGAGGAGATGGAGACTCGCCTCAGGGTTAAAAGATCAGAGAACAGCAGAGAACCACAAGTTGAAAAGAGACAGAGTTGGAAATTCAAGGCCAAAGTCTCCCTGTGGGTGAGTGTCTCTCTCTCTCACTCTCACACACACACACACACACACACACAAACATGCACAAAGGTGTCAGGAAGGGAAGTATCCCTCCCTCCAGGCAGGCTAATAATGAGGTGTATAATTTGAGGGCAAACATTTGCAGAATTCACCATGAATGACAACAAGCAGGATGTTGGACACAAATGAAAACTTAACAGTAAAGGCTCAGAGTGATCCCAGAACATTGTTGCCCCTAATTAATCCCAAATAACCCAAGTGAGTGAGTACAACAACTTTACATTTGAACATGTTTGAGCCCATGTACATTTGGTTCAGTTTTAGCTGGACTAATCTGATTGTGTGCTCCAAGTTACCTTTTAGCCTTCCATTTTATTTTCATTTCATTTATTGCAAACAACCCAATCAAAAATGCCTCCGATATTCTGGTTATAGGCTGTTCTGATTGGGACATAATTGTGGTACTCAATGCATCATTAGTGGTTATAGTCCTACTGCTACAATTGTATTATGAAAGGCTAATATACTCTTTTGGTATGAGAACATGATTATACAAGCCAGGAGGAATTTGATATAAAAAAAACATCATGAAAGGTGCAAATAGGTAAAATTCTTTACTGCAAAAAATGTCAGTTTGATGTTAAAATCTTGTTTTCTTCAAAACCCAGTAAAACAATGTTCATGGGGTAATGGAATTTTCATTCAATTTAGTTTTTAAATTTGGAGATTTTGCTTGTTTAGTCTTATTTTTTATCTTATTTTTTTAATGTTAAAACGATGTAGATTTGGCATATGATGTTGACGGTGTTTTGCAAGTTTGCATTAGTTAGCGTAATAGAGAAATTCTCTGAAATTCTTTGAATTAATTTGAAGACATTGAAGACTTAAAACATCTTCGGGTTCAACAGTTGACCAACACACTTTGTATACATGAGCTATTTTTTACAGTGTACACCTAACGGGAGAAAACGCCAACACACTCCACGCCCCTAAAATCTCTACAGAGGCGGGGGGGGGGGAAGAGTCCAGTCTTTGAACACTAGTAGGCCTACAAACATCCTCCAGGACGCACGGACGGAGGACGTGCGTAATAGTAACGGAGCTGCTTTATTTCAACTGTGAACAACAGCGTTGCATTCCGTCAGCGTGTCCAGTAGTAAAGTTTGGACTTTCCTTCGTTTTCTAGGTGCTGTTCAGCAGGTAAGCTACAGCGGGGTTTTTATTCGCTGTAGCTATCAGGAGGCGTGTTTCCTTATGATGCTCGGATATCTCAGAAGTGTATGCTCCCCGCTTTGGATACATAATGCAAGGATTTGTGTCGGATTAAACAAGGACGCTGTGTAAAGGAAACCCCGAACTCACCAGTGTGACCAGTAACGCTTGTTTGAATCCTCTAAAGTTCGGAATGGGGCCGTCATCTTCCCTGCTTATTGTTGCTTTTTTGGGTAAGAAACATTTAAATGAATTGACTGCGGAGTGGGGAGGTTTGAGTGAAAAACATGTTTGACTCCACGTGTGCATTGAAAACAAACAGCATAAACAGTCTATGAAAGAAGCCCTGTAGCACAAAGCATAAAGAGGGATGAGATCATCTAAATTACTAATGTATTTTTTTTTTTAAAGTAAAAAATCCATTGGCTTTTAAAGTTTTCTACTTCTTATGTGAAGCAGTTATGTCAGACGGGAACCTGACATGCCCTTCTTCACTTCAACACACCTGTTTACCATCGTGGATGTGTGTTGGTGTCAAACAGGACTAATGGTAATAATGTTTTCTAGATAAGTTTTCCCTGATGCCACAGTGATGAACACATGGCTAGAAGGCAATAAAAAGTTTCCCTGGGGCTGCTTGGCAGATGAAAGCACTGGCACGGTTAAGAGCCTCTTAAAACATCCATTCCTGATGAAAACCTGTCTGAGCAGCAGAGGATAATGGGACTGTAGATGACCCAATCTATCTGCTGGCAGTGACAGTGGAAGGCAACATTTGGCTGCAACTTCAAATGAATGGGTTGAGATAAAACGATATTTTGGAGTCCACTTCTCACAAAGTGTGTTTAAGTGAATCTAACGTCCAATTAAGTGGTGTGTTATTGCAGCCTTTCATAGTGGCATTAAAAATGCACTGTCATACTAGATTAGCTTGTGATGTAAATGTACTGGAGAAAACCTCAGAGAGAACTTTGGAGTATTTTTAAAAACTTCGTTCAAAGAAACATGGAGCAGCTGCTTGTACTTCACCTTTTGACTGCTATGAATCTAATGAGACTTCTGCTGTGCCTCAATAGGGTCTTAAGTTTTATTACACCTGTAAATATTCAGAATTTTTTAAAATACAAGAGAATTGTTAAACTCTTTGCTCAAGGAATTGCTTATTCTACAACTTTTTACGTTTTAAATAGTGAAGATATGTGTGAGTCTCTCTCAAGTATTGGTGATTGCCAGTGCAGGAACCAAGCCATTTACGGTTTTAATCACAAGTACAAACTTCAACTAGACTGATATTTCATTTTTAAAGCTGAAACTGATATTGATAATAAAAAAGGAAGTCTGAAATTATATATCAACACCAAACAAAACCATTTAGAAATGCACACTTAAATGTGGTCATTTGAAGGAGCAACTATTAAAAATACTTAAAATGTATGCTCAGTTTGTTTGCATGCATACCATAAATGCAGATATGTTTATATGTATATATGTTATAAGGGTTATAGCTAACACACAAAATATAATACATGAATGGATTATTTTAAAGGATTGTGTTAGTGAGATGAAAAGGGGTTTATAAAATATAATAAACTCCAAAATTGTGGTAAAGGTAGTCAATATGTTAAGACGATATTGACTGATAATAGCCTGCTAATGTCAGTCGGACACAAGTCGGTTACAAACACTGCTACAGTTTTGGCTGAATGCTATTTACTACCATGTTTTAGTTTTCTAGCGATCAACTCAGTGATGTGGGAGTTTTCAAAGCAACATGACACGACTCACAACAGAAATCCAAGTAGTAAGTGCTGTAATTACAGAAGCATCAGTCAGAAAATAAGCAAAATAATTTTATATCAAGGGAACCATTCTCGGAAATCATGTCGGCCTAAGTTTGACAAATGGAGACAAACTGCAGCAACAGAACGAAACGGGGGTCACAAGTTCAAATAAACCAACAGGGAAAGATGGATGAAAGACAGATGGAGGGAATACAAAGATGCTAATTGTCACGCAGCCCAACATGGCAACACAACAATGGGAGAAGATTCTTCATTCCTGCAAGAAAACGCTAATAGTAAAGATTGGAACCATGACAAAACAATTTTACCTCAGTCCATTTAGTAGCTGCTTGAGAACTTTTAATATCACATGTTCATTAACAGATGGACTCTTTATTTGTCCATGTTGAATCTTGACTTTGGAAACAGAAAGCTTAGTCGCTACAGAAAAGAAATAAAGAAAACTAAATGGACTTTGAAATAATACTGAATGGACCCGGTAGATACACACAATGCATGTCTAACATAGATTGTATGTTAGACATGCATAGATACATAGATCATGTATAACTACTACACATTAATTGTGTCATAAAGCTTAAACAATTATTTTCAGTTTCTGAAAGTTAAGATGTTTGCCAGAATTACTTCAACTATTGGATGGATTGAAATTTTGTCCATTTCTGGTCCACAGTGAGTGAATCCTAATGACTTTGGTGATCCCCTGACCTTTCTTCTAGCGCCACCATGAGGTTTACATTTTCAATTTTTAGTGAAATGTCCTGACTGCCATGAAATGTTATTCAGACATTCATGTCCCCCACAGGATGAAATGTAATAACTTTGGTGATCTATTTACTTAATGTGGTGGCCTCATCAGATCAAAATTGCAAATTTGTCCAATACCAAACACCTTAAAATCTAATTATAATAATAATAATAATACATTATGCTACAGCCCCACATATCTTCTAGCATGGCTGTAGACTGCTATGTTTATTCTTTTGGTCTCTTTAAAAGCGGAGTCACACTCATATTTGTTGCATGTTAGCATGCTGATGTTAGCATTTAGCTCAAAGCTCTTTTGTGCCTATATTTCCCTCTGACATCCAGTGATCCCTACTCAAGTCAGTACCTTCTCTAAAACGTTAGTTTCCTCACCCCCTTTAAGTTGTACATAAGATGACACAAAGAACAGTCCTTTCTTTGGTCTCTGCTGCGGCCCTTCTGGATGTTTCTGTTCCCATAAACGATTTGGAGTCTCTCTACTTGTCAAGGGTCCCAGTGCTGTTACCTCACTGGTGGGATCAGGCCAACTGGAAATGTTTTCTGTGGTTTGGGGTTCTGAGAGTTTTGTGGGCACTTTGATTTTGATAGAGAGCAGCAGTTTAGGAAAGCAGCAGCAGCACGAGGGACCGGAGAGGGTTTGAGTGGAGTCGATCTGATAATTGCCTTAAATGTGTGGAGTTTTTGTTTTTTCTTTTAAAGAAAGCTATTGGAAGAAACTCACACATTCAATTATCTATAATGTGTAGAAGTTGTATGACGCTTCCCCCTAAAAAGGAATGTACAAATAGGCTACACATAACCTATTTTTTGTGATTTAACAATTTTTTTAACAAAACATACAACTCACAACATGAACATGGCTGTCCTCTGTCTTATATGTCCAACAATTTGGTGTGTCTTTCAGGCTACTTTCAAACAATCTGGAGGGAGTACAATAGAAGCAATGCATAATCCTAAACTGAATGAGGTGAACTGTCACATTGCATGACATAGTTTTAATATTCCTACAGAGGGCTGACGGAAGTAGCGAGTGGGCCAGATGCCTTAAGTTAATAGTAATAGAGCATCTTTGGGTGACCCAAACCCAATCTATCAATCAGTCTTTGTCATTAATGACCCATCTCAGAGTAGCTTTATGGAATGCACTGTTTATGAAAATATGGAAACGGAGACAGAATTGTCCTGGTACCCGTCTTCCTCTCCCTCGTGCAGGAATTTGTCTTACTTTCTTTGTGTTCATCTTTATTGTTCCTTTCTACTGTATTTACTACTGTAACATATCTTGTTTTTGTAATGCGCTTTGGCCAGGTTTGCATAAGACAAACCAAGGAATTTCACTTTGGTTAATCTTTGCTAAAAGTACAACACTCACAGTAAAAACAGATGTTCATGCAATTGAAACAACCTCAACAGCTGAGTGTGTTTCATAGATGGGAATCAGCTGTGATTGATCTATTTGCATAGCTTCAATCAGCTGTTTCTCAGTAGCAATGGAATAAAATGCAGGGGATATATTTGTGTTTATTTGTGAACAACTGTTCTTTCACTTTAGCCAGAAGTTAAGTTTAAAATATGATGGTATCTGTTCCGACTTAGACTGTGAAAGCATTTGTGAATTTGGCAGTAAATATCCATTGTTTTGGTTTTGGTTGAGCTTCTTCGTAAAGATGTTCAAGCATTTTAAATTTGTGTTAACTGTATGCATTTTGTGTCAAGGCAACAAGAAATGTTAATTGTATAGCCTACACAGACAGATGTGCTAACTGTTAAGAGTTTAGGAAAGTTGTTAAAAGTATTGAAAGAACTGTCAAAACAGTTGAAAAAAAAAAAAAATCTTATTAAATAATGGATGCAAATTAACTTTAACTGAGGAGGGCATAAGATATCCAGATATGATACCTTGCTTTGGCCACTGAAATGCACTTGATTGGAAGGCTGTTTTGGGTTCTGAGCTGTTAAAGGTCACGCTTCTGACTTGGACCAATTTACTCTATAACTTGAACATTTTGAGAGAGTTAATGATCCCGAGTAGACAGGGTATTGATCTGCAAGGTTCGGACACAAAAAGTATTATATCGTCCGCATAAAGCATACGTTTTTGCACTACACCTGCCAAAACAATTGGAAAGTTAGTCTCCCCCTTATGGCTGCTGCTAAAGGCTCTATGGCTAAACACAACAACAAAGGAGAAAATCCTGAGCCCTGTCTTGTTCCACTTCCAAGAGCAAAAGTTAGCACTGCAGCCTCTTGGGTGCTTATACAGCACCTTAATCAACTTCATAAAAATGCTGCTAAAATGCCCCCAACTGCAGAAATAGTGGAAGCTGATTCCCTTTGTTTCATGTATCTTGCGTTTTCCTGCTTTGTCTCCTGATTCAAAATGTTTTCTTTCCCTGAATAAATTGAATTCAACTTTCTGAGATAGAATATTAATATTTTAATTGAGACAGGTTTCTCAGGCCATCCTGTGACATTCTTCTTTTTATCTCTGTTTCAGCAGGTTTCATTTTGCTTTTTAATTCTAAAGGTGATTTATGACTATTCCTCTTACAGAATGAAGCATTGGTATAATGTGCCCCCTGATCACTGCCTTTGAGGTCTCCAGTGCCACCCCTGAAGACAACACTGAGTAATCTTTTAGCTCAGATCTAAGTCTGGCTCCTGCAAAGCTTTATTTACTCTAATAAAGCTTGTGTTACATTATAATTATGATATTCTCACAAAGCCATGAATTAATGCTAAACAAGTCTTATGCAGCTTACTCTGGGTCTGTCTGTTTTCACATCAAATCAAACCGCTTAACATCAGATACAGAAACCTTTTCCCCCATCCGTTATCAAAAACAGCAACATAACATGATCGATGATGAGTTTTTTTTTTTAAATTATGTATTTTTTTAAGTGAGGAGTAAGTTGGAATTTGTTTGGAAGCTGGGAAGGAAAATTTAATAGATATTCAGTATATCTGTTGACAAGGGCATACAATACCCAGAATCCCTAGAAAGCTGCAACTGAACCTAAGGAGAGAATTTGTCGTCTTCCTGTGTTTGCCATATATCCACATTTGAGAAGCAGTAGAGTATTGAGTGAGCTGGTATGTTTACTTAATATTCTTTTGATGTTCTAGTTCATTAATTGATTATTTTGACGTTAGAAAGATTTATTAAATTAATATGTTCATTGTCCAGTTCTTCTTGTGTGTGTTGTTTAACAGTCCTTTTAATACATTGCCTTTGCACAGTTGTGTTTTCCGTATCTATTGCATGCATACAAGCCCTATTTTAATGGCACATTTTTGTGTGTGTTATTGCCTGAAATTCACCTGAGGTACGGAAACTTCAGTGACGTAAAAGTGTGTTTACGTTACACATCTCACTAGGTTCCCTTTTAAATTCTCACACACACACACACACACACACACACACACACACACACACACACACACTGGTAGCTTCTGCTCTCCTCATTGTAAAAAAACAAACTGCGGCGGGGGGGTTTGCACAAAAAAGGCCTCACACACAGTAAACTGTAAAGCCTTTTCTTATATTTTTTTTAACATCGCTTTAGCCAGCAGCGTTAGTAATGCCACCAGCTGAGTCTCCCCACTGTCCAGTGTTTTTGCTGAGCAGCGCTGTGATATGGTGATTTACACACATGCCTGGGCTAACACACATAAGAGCTGCCTCACTGGGTGTAAAACAACTGGATGGAGCTTTGTTCTTCATGGAGCTTTTGGCTTTGTTTAATTAGTTTTTTGTGTCTCTGTTAGTTACTAGTTTCAAATTAAAAACCGAGAGGAAACCACAGCTGCATTCCATAGTATTAAATGATATTGCCAGGCGAGTTGGGTCCAAATAGAAAGAATCAAAAAGCAAGTCTTTGTATTTCAAGGTAGATTTTGATGAGAGTTGAGTATTACATGGATTCAATCCTTGCTGGTACTGTGAGCTTCAAGGCTTTTCTTTGGCTTCAGGCTTTGAAAATGTTTTAATTTCCGATATTTTATCCTCTTAAGCTCAGCCCATTGTTGAAGGTATTGCTTTTTCATGTGGTGCATTGAGGGTATGCGGACGGGGTGGGTTTACATCTCAGTGCTGCATTTGTCTATTTCTTTACTAACATTTTTTGGGGGGGCATTTAAGTCTTTATGCTAGATATGAAATTGTCACAAGTTGGACTCAAACCCTTGACCTTCTGCATCGAGGCATACAATTCTACATATGTGCGCCTACTCAACCAACTGTGCTAACCCAGCCACTGCACTTGTCTTTTTAACTTTTGTTTGTAGCTTGATTTCAGAGTCTGTTTTAGTTTGTTCAAGTCTGCTGTGGTAGCAGAAAGCCACATTTCCTTTTCCCTACATTTTCAGCTAATATTAACCCATAAGACTGCACTCATACCAGGTGTTGCATCTGATAAAGCCCTGTAATCTCTGTGTGATGACATTAGTTAAAATGACTACATAAAAGCCTTTTAAACACTTCAAAGAGGCCCGGCTGATTGAATAAGCAGAGTGAAAACATAAGAAAGAGAGAAACTTCAAATAGAAAAAGACGTCTTGTTAGTTTGATTTAAGTGTAGTTCACTTTTATCAGTTGTCTTAAAAGCAGTTGTCATTTATTGGGATGCAAAGATCTGAAAGAAAGAAGCTCTGCCACTAAACTCATTCTTTAGTGGTTTATCCAACATTATCCTCAACAAGGCAAATGTCTGTTATCCTTGTGCACTGGCATCCTTGGCACTTTTCTTTTTCTGCCCCCACACAACCGTGCCAAAAAGATGGCAAGTAAATGAATAAAGGTAACTCTCACCTAAGCTTTTGTCCTTATTGTTCCAGCAGGATGGGCTGAAGGTGGTTCATCTCTTCACTACTCAGATGGTCGATCCAGCCGTCTCTCTCTGGAGAAAACCTTTGGATGGTCAGTCAAAGACTCCCAATGCCAACACATGTTGAAGCACCTTCACAATGGCGCCCGAATCGCTGTGCAGATGCCTCCCAACGTAGAGGGTCACTGGGTGTCCACAAGGTAAACAACTATAGATGTATGGTTGTATGTTTTCACATACAATGCAACTATCCCAATATGCTTAAACAATGGCATTAAAACATGAGTTTTTTTTTTTTCCAAGTAGCGATTACTGTTACTTCATGCCTGTACAGTAAGAAAATAAACTTGCAAGGTTTTTTGTCATGATAGTCTGTTTTATTTTTTTTGTCATACTATTTCTGTGAGCAGGAAATCCTTTGTTAGTGCATTTGTCGCGCTTTATTGTCATCTGCTGTACACCTGAGTGTTTTTTTTTAATGATCAAATTCACATTATCCTATCCTAAAAATCATTAGCTTGTAAAAGAAATGTTTTGCATCTACTAAATCATAAACCCTGAATTTCTGAGTGAAAGGATTGGCAGTGGTGAATGGAGAATCTTCCCCTAACCTATATTTTCATAACTCCAACAAGCAGTTCAGGTTGGTTTTGGTGAGGTTGTGAAAACAAACTTTTCTGAAGAATATAAGGAGATCCATAAGTCACCAAAAGAAAAGTAAGGTTAGGTCCACGGTTGTGAGAAGAGCAAGCTTCAAGCAGGCATGCAACTGAACTGAACTCAACAATGAACTCCCCTTCAGGAAGTTCCTCCTACCAGCAAAGTTAGTCCATAATCAATTAAGAAAATACAATAAGATTTCTGTGTAAAATCAACAATTTCTAAATCATTTATTCTAATTGTCCTAACACAAATATAAAAAGTCTAGATTGTTTAGGTACTTAAAAACTATAACCTGAAAACACCCCTCTGTACTCTACTTAATGGTACAGTCTGAATTCCCCAACTATATAGCCCATTGGAAGCTTTCATTTCCTGTTTGGCAGTTTGGACCCAGGACCAGCAGGTGCAGTAATGTGGATCAGACCTCATGCAACAAACATCTTGTCAATTGAAGTAACATAAACAATAAATGAATGTGAATAGAATGCATTAATCAATTTGGTTATTTTAATGAAGAATCTGATTGACTGTATGCATACTGAAATGACAAGATTTTACCTATGTTAGTAGGTTAATGTTAGCATGTTAACGTTATACCAACATGTGCTTTTTTATGCTAGCATAACTCAGAGACCTCAGGGCTACACATCTTAACACAACAAGGACTACATTTTTCAGTTAATTCCCTGTTGCCATCTGCATTACCACATAAACTGAACTTTGAGACCCCAAAAAAGTGGATTAAAAGTGCAGTGACGTTAACATTTCAAGTCTCTGCCAATTGAGCTTGCTAACGTTAATATTATGGAATGAACTATAACCCATGGCTGCTTAGAAGGTAGAAACAAAAACATGGTAAACAAGAAAATGGTATATGTCCCTCAAACAATACATGTTCTCTGCACCATAGTTCATAATTTCATGCCAAATAAAAACATGACCTTATTTTCAATTGAAACAGTATCTTACTTATGAGAGTAGTACAAATACATGTTGTGGAAGAACATTCACTTGTGATAAAGTTTGAAGACCCTTTAAACAGCAGCCTGACTGAAATATATTGTGTGAAGGCAAGCAGCGCAAAAGAAACAAAGAAAGGGCTTGCTGCACACTAAAACACTCGGCTCTGGACCAACTTAAAACTTCTTGGTATTTACTTAAACCTTTTCTGCACGCGGATTTGCATGGTGTTTATCTGGAACCTCTGTTTTCTATTACAGCTGTGAGGTGAGACCAGGCCCGGAGTTCCTGACACGCTCCTACAGTTTCTACTCCAACAACAGCTTTGAGGCTCACCAGTTCTACTACGAGGACAACCACTGCACCAAACCCACCTACACTCTGGTGATCCGGGGTCGTCTGCGCTTACGTCAGGCCTCTTGGATCATCCGCGGCGGTACAGAGGCGGAGTACCACCTCCACCGGGTCCAGATGGTTTGTCACACAGCCACTGTGGCCAAAGAGCTCAGCCAGAGGCTCAACCGCAGCTGCAGAGGGGCTGTTAAGGGCCCCTGGGAGCCCAGTGTGATCTACTCGCTGTGGAGCGAGGAGGGCGGCTACGACTGCTCCAGGGAGCTTAACTTTGCCATGCATGAGCTGCAGCTGCTGAGGGTGGAGAAGCAGTACCTGCATCACAATCTGGATCACCTGGTGGAAGAGCTGTTTCTAGGAGACATCCACACGGAGCCATCCCAGAGGCTGTACTACAAGCCGTCCAGCTACCAAACCGCCCTGCAAAACGCCAAGGTAGGTCCCTAATGATCATATCCCAATTAGGGTTTAGAGGGATGAGGTGGAAATGTGGCTGCGGAGTCTTTGTTGAACAAAAATATTGGTTTGTCTAGACTTGCTAAAATTTTGTAAATTACTAGTTCCCTGTCAAGGGATCACAACATAATTGTAAGGAGTCTTGAGGTGACAAAGTAGAAAACGAGCAAAAACTGAATTGTGCAACTGCAGACTTAACAGTAACCACTAGTACAGCAACCAGGATGAGAACTTTTCCTTTCCTTTCCGCTGCGTTTTGTATTTGTTGTAATGCACATCCAAGCTGGAGGTAGAGTTTTGTTTTCTGTCCTGAGCATGCAGCTCTGTGGAGAACCTCTGTCAAACTCAACTCCCACTGTGTCGACCCTCTACACCGCAAAGACCACACACACCAGCTAGAGCACAAAATGACCTTATGAACAGTGTTCTTTTACAAGGGTTTATCTTAAACATAGCCTACGCAATGCTGTAAAGAAACCTGTGTATAAGACAATATGAAAGTTTACTACTTCTTATAAATAAATTAATAAATAAAAATCTATCCACCGCTCTGATAATATATAAACAAAACGTAGTACAATTTCATATTGTATTTAACAGGTTTCTTACATATATATAATGTATGTATGTTGAACAAGTGTAGAAGCTGGAAAGTGAAGTTGTAATTTTTTTGTGATTGACAACTTAACATACAATCTGAGTTATGCGGCTTTAAACTCCTTTGTCTGCATCAACAAACCACCCTCTAAAACAAATCTGATTTGGGATCAGTGTGGATGTCAACAATCTTGCCCTTTCACACTAAACATTTGCACTGGTCGAAACCAGAAACTATGTTCTTACTGACTTCATCTCCAGAATCTATCCTCAAGAAAGAGCCCTTTCTTTCCTCTGCTGTGCTCGGATGTAATTTCTCTATTTACACTGCTGAACAACAGTTCCCCACTGGGTGAAACCCTAGAGTTATGTTTTCACTGTCACCCTCTACAGAGATTACAATGAAATCCTGTTCGGGTCGGCTGTCTAAACAAACGTCCACTTGTACGGGGATGATGGAGCTTGGTGTTGCTAATCAGAATGTAAATAGTGTGTGGAGGATCTGTGATCAGACGAGCTCCCCTGTCGTGCTGTAATGACCAAAGCGGCTCTCCTTAAGCCCCTCCGGACTTCTGAGGCGCAATGTGAAAACCTGGCCTATCTCTGGGTGCGATCAACATGTGGTATTCCTAGAATTTGGAATCGTGCGGCCATATGAATTATTCCAGCGAGCACATACCCGGTCTGATTTCATGCATGCCTGAGGCTCAAATCAAAGTGTTACATGTGCTCTTTTTCTACTCATTTTTTTGTGAATAAGAAGGAAGGCGGGGTATTGGGCAAGCTCGGATTCACTTTCAGATGCACTTCCAAAGAGTCAAACATAATTACAGCATTGCCTCAAAGGGTCAGCTCACCAAAATTGCAGATAAACCTATTTCCTCACTTACCTGTAGCAGTGTCATGCAGATAATTTAGATTTTACTTGCCAAGACTTTGAGAGAGAAGTTTTTCTGCTGCCACCCAAATATAATGGAAGTGAATGGAGTTCTGAATGTTGTTCTTACAGCATTGAAACATTACATTTACATTATTCAACAGCAATATCTCTTTCAAGAAACAGTGTCCGTGGTTACTGTACATAATCCACAGAACACAGTTAAGAATTGTTGTCCTCTGCAGGAAGTTGTTCCAATATGAACTTTTCAGTGTTCTTTGGAGTAACCGGGACATTGTTTCTAATGGCATTATGCTGTTGTAATCATTATTTTAGTGGTTGAATAACTATGTTCAATGTGATCATATTCTCTGAGCATTTGTCTTTTCAGCTTATTGTTATGTTTTTTACAACCAGCAACTTTAGTGTTTTAATTTGCTCTCAGTGCTCTCATCAACCTCCTCATAAAGTTAGGCTCAACCTGCTGTACGTGCCTTGCCACAAATGGCAGACAGACAAAAAGTCAGAGACTAGCTGGTGAATATAGTGGAGCATTTAGCAGCTAAAGAGCCAGATATTTTCCTCAGGAGTTGGTGGAGAGAAAAACAGCTTATTAGGAGAGTGCGTATTGGTGGAAAAGGCATTATACAATGTGTTTCCACATATGCAGTAGAACTCGAGCCTGGGAAAGCCCTGACAAACTTTGGCATATTTGAGATTGGCTCTGCAAGTCAGTCTGGCCAAGACCCCATTCAAGCCCATTTCCAATTTTTCCAAATCGAGGCAACAAGAATAACCATTGAGGCAGAAAAATGTGCTGTGAATGAAGCTTTCCCAGACCAACTCTGTTACTACTGAGAAGGGTCTGGTGTCAACCAGGTTAGTAGAACTCCCAAAGACCTGTAAACGGACTTAGATTTGTAAAATTGGGGAAGTTCCACTTTAGATTCATTAAGTGGCCACAAACAAGACTCCAAATGAATAGTTATGTTTCATGTCTGCTGAAAGTGTATAGAGGCAACGGTTTGCTAGCATGAGCTTTAAATTAGCGATTATAAGCAACTAAAATGAAAGTTTTTTTTCAGCTCCATTGTATATAGGTGGAGGCAAAAATTTCCAAAAGCAGTTTTATCACAACCTCAGCCCATTGATCCAAAATTATCTGCTTGGCTAGATCCTTGTAGAGGTAAGTGAGATAAAATGTTTTGTAATGTGGGTGAACCATTTGGTAATATGCTTCTAGAATACAATCCTGGATTATAAGCATTTTTTTGAACATCGTAACTCATTTTATAGATAGAATTCCATTGGTCTCCACTGTGCACATACAGTAAATTAGGTGTTAAATTCTATACTTTTTTTG
>JABXJD010000030.1:4252500-4495000 GCA_013375575.1 Percina caprodes | reverse complement strand
CATTTCAAGTGACTAGAAAACAAAATCTTCATTTTTTGCCTTTTATCTTCATTCAATGATTGCAAATACTTGTACCCTCTACGATCAGTGTAACATACTTAAGGCTGTGTTCCCACTTTTTTTTAGCTTGTTGCTGCTGTTACGGCTGCTTTTACAGCTAAAACAACTTTGGTGAATTTGCATTTTGCCAGAGTCTGCATTGTATGGGTTGCAAAATGCAACCGAACCCATAAGATAAGAATAGAAGTAAAATAGAAACCATGTGTGATTGATAGCAGCAGAGACTGCAAGTCTAGTGTTTATCAGTGTAAACCAGACTAATGTATATCATATTATTAGGTAATTTAATAAATATAGGATAATATATTTAATACCGTATATAAATTAGTCCAACTTCTTCTGGTGATCATGGCAACCATTCTCTCCATTAAAGTTCTGTATTGCAACTGTCTTTTTTTATGGTTGATGCAACTATTTCAGTTTGACTTTTTTGCCATTTTGGGAAATTGTTGTCACTTTGTTGCTGAGTTCCATGAGAAGTCTGTAGAGTAGATATGTAGCTGGAGTCAGCACCTCTAAAGGGCTATATAACATGTAACATCTTGCTTGTTTTAGATACAAAACTCTTGAGTGTATAAACAACCATTTGGAGGACAGGGCATGTGCAGTGATTTCTTGGAGTCACCCAACAACAATCCCACACATAACCCTTAGACAGAGCCATACTAACTGTTTCCCCATATTTTTAGCAATTGATTCTATCTGCTGAGATACCATGGTGAGATTACTAAAACTAAAAAAGAAGTCCGACGTGGCAAGAAAGACGTGTAAACTGCTTGTTTCTTGCCCAGATGTCATCAAAGTTCCCTGATCTCTGCAGTTATGTTGGTATAATCAATAGAAACAATACCAAAATTACAGATAGGATCCAAGATATAAAAAGCAGCAAAACATTGTTTCACTGACTCATCCAGTTATAAGCTTAGTCTGTTGCACCTGTGGCCTACATCACTATTCTATAGGTCATCTATAACAGGATGTTTAGGATGTAACAGGTCTTCTTGTGTCATCCTCCTCTAGTGAACCACATGAGAGTAATTCCCATGGACATTGCCACCACCTCCCTACTCAACGTCTTCAATGGTAACGAGTGTGGAGTGCAGGGGTCCTGGCAGGTCGGGGTGGAGCAGGACGTCACCTTAACCAACGGCTGCGTGGCATTGGGCATCCGTCTCCCCCACACAGAGTATGAGCTTTTCCGTATGGAGCAGGACGCTCACGGCCGCTACTTACTCTACAATGGCCAGCGTCCCAGCGACGGCTCCAGCCCAGACCGGCCAGAGAAGCGGGCCACCTCCTACCAGATGCCCCTGGTGCAGTGCTCGGCAAGCAGCCAGCCGTCCGAATACAGCAGAAGGGATAGCATTGACAGGCCTCTACTGCACCACAACGACTGCACAGGATGGCACAGAGGCAGCCAGCAACACGTCACAGTGGCTCTCATCGCATTCATAACGTCTCTGCTTCTCAGATGGCAAAGCTAGAGAGCAGTTTGGGTTCCTTCTGTTTTGTTTTTACAAAAAGACAAGTGTGGATTAAAAGAACGGACAGCAAAGTGAACTTTCTACTTCTCTTATGTGAAAGAGGATGAAAACTGGTGTCCCTGATCCTCTGAACTCCTCCCGAGCTCCCAAAGACTCAACACTGCTGCACCACAGAAACTTTAGCACTTTAGAGCGGAACCAAAGACCAACCTGTCTGTGTTTCCACAAGTATACAAAGATGTCTATATATATATATATATATATATATATATATATCCACACAGACTTAAGAGTATGTTTTATACAGTGTATTTACAGTAAGTACCTATACCTAGCAAGTCATCTTCAACTGCAGAAAGACACATTAAGCTGCCTGTCTCAAGAAGATGCACTTGTGGATAGTCTGTTTGCAGTAAAAGGGAATGACACTACTTATATTACGGCAGTTTCTTTATGTGTTAAAAATCAATTGCTGACATTGGGAGAAACTTATACCAGGAGGATATACATCATGTTACAATAAAGTAAATTCCGTGCATTCTAAAGAGACATTTTTATTTGCTCACTCGTCATGGAAACTCCATTTCCATTGGGGCCGTTTTGAAATTATAATAATACTCAGATTGTGAAACTGCACCTGGGAATTTTGTCTCAATAACTGAATACTTAAGAAACACTGTAAAATTTGAAATAAGACAATATGGCTAAATTCAATAGAATTGTTTGTTGTAAATGTAATGAAAATCAAATTAATGCATTGAATGGTGTTCCATTGTTGTGCTTACATGCACAAATGCTTCACGTGTGTAGTAATTTGTGTGTTCAATTTGTTTGGAATCAAACAGCTGAGTTTTGCAAAAATTATTACAGTATGATATTGCAATAGGATTCCAATACCTATACTGTAAAATATTTAATTGTTGCCCAGTCAATTCATAGCTGTAACTGTTTGTTTTTATAAAATAGGTTTGTTGTAACAGCAAATATAGAATACTGAGGTTTTTGGGTTAAATATTTCCTCCATTTTCTAAAACTGTGGTCTAACATTAATAACTGGATGTCTGTAATTGTAACAACAATAGATTCTGGTTATGAAGCCCTGAATAGTCATCCATGTCTTACCTGTCCAATCTTGATTTTAATATTATGAAGGTCACTGCAATCGTCACCCTCTGGATGGGGGACTACTACCTGTTTGCTCCTACACCAAAATATTTTCAGATTGTTGAAGGACAAACATCACAGCATACTCTTTCTGGAATCGTATACTTTGATACAACCTGGTTTTTCTCAGAACAAAGAACCTGTGTTAAACTCTAAGAAATGTCTTTTTGTAACTGGATACGTGTATGAGATTAAAGTTTTGATACTCTTAAATGTTGATCTATTGTGTACATTTTTAAAATGTTTTTGTATTGTTACCACAGCATAATATTTGTGTCGAAAAAGGTTATGGTATAGAATGTTGAAAAAAAAAAATCACAGTATGGTATGTCAAAATCAAACTAAAAAAGTCGTATGTTGAAAAAGTAAGAGTATAGTATTTCCAAAAAGTTATAGTATGTTTGAAAAAGTCATAGTATAGTATGTGGAAAAAAGTTATTGTATAGTATGACAAAAAAAGTCATACAATGGTATGTCAAAAAAAGTAATAGTATAGTATGACGAAATAAGTAATAGGATAGTATGTTGAAAAGTCAATTATGTCAAAAAATGGAAAAAAAGTCACAATAGTATGTCGAAAAAAACGTATAGTATGACAAAGTCATAGTAAATTATGTTGAAATGTCATAGTATGACGAAAAAAGTATGTCAAAGTGGAAAAAAGTCAGTTTACTATGTCAAAAAAAGTAAAGTGTCAAAAGGTATAGTGTATGTTGAAAAAAGTGGAAGAAGCCATTGTACTGTATAGTACAAAAAAAAGTGGGAAAAAATTATAGTATGACAAAAAAAGTGGAAAAAGTCATAGTATAATATGTCGAAAAAGGCTATAGTATGAAAAAAGTCAGAGCATGGTATGTTTAAAAAATTTATACTGTAAAGTATGACAAAAAGTGGAAAAAGACATGGTATAGTATGGTAAAAAATGTCATAGTATAGTATGACAAAAAAGTGGAAAAAGTCATAGTATAGTATATCTAAAAAAAAAAAAAGTATAGACAAAACTGGAAAAAAGTAATACTATAATACTATACATATGTCGAAAAAAGTCAAAGCATAGTATGTTCGAAAAAAAGTCATGGTAAAAAATGTTATAGTATAGTATGACAAAAAAAGTCATGGTATAGTATACCGGAAGAAAATCAGTACAGTATCTCAAAAAGTAGTGGAAAAAGTCATAGTATTGTATGTCAAAAAAGTCATAGTATATAATGTCGAAAAAAGCTATAGTATGTAAAAAAAAGTAATAGTATAGTATGTTAATATAGGCAGTATAGTATGACTAAAAAGTGGAAAAAGTCATGGTATAGTATGTTAAAAATTAAAGTATAGACATAAAACTGGAAATAGTATGTTAATATAGGCAGTATAGTATGACTAAAAAGTGGAAAAAGTCATAGTATAGTATGTTAAAAAAAAAAAGTGGTAAAAGTCATAGTATGTCAAAAAATTAAAAAAAAAAAGTATAGACATAAAACTGGAAAAAGGTAATAGTATAGTATGTCGGAAAAAAAATAAAAGCACAGTATGTCGAAAAAAGTCCAAATATATTATGTCGGAAAAAGTGGAAAAAAGTCATTGAATAATATATTGCAAAAAGTCAGACAAAAATGAAATGAATAGAGAAAATGGTCATAGAATAACATGTTAAAAATAGTCAACATACCTTGTCGAAAAACGTTATTGCATGGTATGTCGAAAAAAGTCAAAGCATGGTATGTTTAAAAAATCCATAGTGTATAGTATGACAAAAAAAGTGGAAAAAGACATGGTATAGTATGACAAAAAAGTGGAAAATGTCATGGTATAGTATGGTAAAAAATGTCATAGTATAGTATGACAAAAAAGTGGAAAATGTCATGGTATAGTATGGTAAAAAATGTCATAGTATAGTATGACAAAAAGTGGGAAAAGTCATGGTATAGTATGGTAAAAAAAAAGTGGAAAAACTCATAATATAATGACAAAAGTAATAGTATAGTATGGTAAAAAAAATGTCATAGTATAGTATGACAAAAAAGTTATAGTATACTATGTCGAAAAAGTCAGTATATAGCATGTCAAAAAAGTCATAGTATAATATGTCGAAAAAGCTATAGTATGTAAAAAAGTAATAGTATATGTAGTATGTTGAAAAAGGCAGTATAGTATGACAACAAAGTGGAAAAAGTAATAGTATATGTAGTATGTTGAAAAAGGCAGTATAGTATGACAACAAAGTGGAAAAGTCATAGTATAGTATGTCAAAAAAAAAAAGTATAGACATAAAACTGGAAAAAGGTAATAGTATAGTATGTCGAAAAAAGTCCAAATATATGTCGGAAAAAGTGGAAAAAAAGTCATTGTATAATATTTCGCAAAAAGTCAGACAAAAATGAAATGAATAGAGAAAATGGTCATAGAATAATATGTTAAAAATAGTCAACATGCCTTGTCGAAAAAAAGTTATT
This sequence comes from Percina caprodes, assembly GCA_013375575.1. Taxonomy (NCBI): domain Eukaryota; kingdom Metazoa; phylum Chordata; class Actinopteri; order Perciformes; family Percidae; genus Percina; species Percina caprodes. Next base: position 4,489,845 of record JABXJD010000030.1, on the reverse strand, counting down.
GCATAGTATGTCGAAAAAAGTCAAAGCATGGTATGTTTAAAAAATCCATAGTATATAGTATGACAAAAAAAAGTGGAAAAAGACATGGTATAGTATGGTAAAAAATGTCATAGTATAGTATGACAAACAAGTGGAAAAAGTCATAGTATAGTATATCTAAAAAAAAAACAAAGTATAGACAAAACTGGAAAAAGGTAATAGTATAGTATGTCGAAAAGTCAAAGCATAGTATGTTCGAAAAAAGTCATGGTATAGCATGGTAAAAATGTCATAGTATAGTATGACAAAAAAGGGAAAAAAGTCATGATATAGTATACGGAAGAAAATCAGTACAGTATCTCAAAAAGTAGTGGAAAAGTCATAGTATTGTATGTCGAAAAAAGTCATAGTATAGTATGTCAAAAAAGTCATAGTATAATATGTCGAAAAAGCTATAGTATGTAAAAAAAAGTAATAGTATAGTATGTTGAAATAGGCAGTATAGTATGACAACAAAGTGGAAAAGTCATAGTATAGTATGTCAAAAAAGTCTAAATATATGTTGGAAAAAGTGGAAAAGTCATAGTATGTTGACAAAAGTAATAGTATAGTATGACAAAAAAATGTGATAGTATAGTATGCCAAAAAGTCATAGAATAATATGTCTAAAAGCTATAGTATGTAAAAAAAAAGTAATAGTATAGTATGTTAAAATAGGCAGTATAGTATGACTAAAAAGTGGTAAAAGTCATAGTATGTCAAAAAAAAAAAAAAAAAAGTATAGACATAAAACTGGAAAAAGGTAATAGTATAGTATGTCTAAAAAAATAAAAGCACAGTATGTCGAAAAAAGTCCAAATATATGTCGGAAAAAGTGGAAAAAAGTCATTGAATAATATATTGCAAAAAGTCAGACAAATATGAAATGAATAGAGAAAATGGTCATAGAATAATATGTTAAAAATAGTCAACATACCTTGTCGAAAAAAAGTTATTGCATGGTATGTCGAAAAAAGTCAAAGCATGCTATGTTTAAAAAATCCATAGTGTATAGTATGACAAAAAAAGTGGAAAAAGACATGGTATAGCATGGAAAAAATGTCATAGTATAGTATGACAAAAAAGTGGAAAATATCATGGTATAGTATGGTAAAAAATGTCATAGTATAGTATGACAAAAAAGTGGAAAATATTATTTTAAAAATAAAATAAAAGCTGCTATTCTTACCTTGAAAGCTTTTTCAAAGCCGCAGTTTGTCTTCAGTTCTCCTGCATTCATGCAATAACTAAGGGCTTTATGTTTTTTTTTGCAAATGTCAGATGTTATGACTGTATATCAGGAACCTGTATTTCACTACTTCTGTGTCTGTTTGTATAAAGCCACTTCAAGTACAGTTTTCACAAATTATCTTCTAAGTTAACAATAATTGCATTTGCGGCATTGCATTGACAATTTGAGGAAGCTTAAACTAGTGTTTGTTACAATAAGTACTTGCATGTTTGACATTCCAACAAAAGTAAAGTCAAGATGGTAGTTTCCAAGACAGACATTATGTGTAGATATAGATTGCTCATTCTAAACTAACAAAAACATCTTTCAGGTGATACATTAGTGAAAACATCGTTATTAATCTTCAATATCTTTGAATAAATCCTTCTAAACTCACTGTGAGGTAACTCGTGAAAATACAGAATGTATTTTCGGAATAAAATCTAAGGTTCAAAAGTGAGGATACTTATTAGATGCCATTCAAACCACATGCATGGGTCCATCACACATGCTGTGCATAATCACTGCAAGGTTTCCAAGTAGGTGGAGATGGTCTTGTACATCACTGCATGGTACCTAAGAGCAGGTCTAAATCAGGCCCTATGAGGTAGCTTTATTTCAATTCTCAATAGGGTGTAGCCTACAGTTAAGCAGCAGAAAATGCATCTCTGGGAGCATCCCATTCTTTTTCCTGCATCAGAAGACAGAAGAGATCAAATATGGTTTCATGACATGGGTACTGGCCTTTGGGGGTACACTCTTCCTTACAAAGGGCCAATTCCTCCATGTTACCTGTCTTGAGATTGTCCTCAGCGCCATACATCTCTGAAAGTGTGTACATTAAAATAGGGCAAACTCCTATCACACCATGGTCTGGCTTTACTCTGATGTGTGAATTCCAGGATGTCACAACTCAAGTTCATCCTGCATCAAAAAACAGACATAACCTGAGGTTGTAGGCTATTCATTATACAACGTTGCTTACATGAGATATACAGTATGTGTGTTTCATTTGTTGGAGGCATGCCAATAGATTTAAATATTTAGGATTGATATATTATCAGTTATAAACTATATAGCCCACTGGCAGGCATACTGTGTGCCAATGCTCTCCAAGCTAATACCTTAAAATACATAGTATATAAAACAATATTGGATTATGATATCTAAGCATTGTTTTCACCTGTATCCTAACATGTAGGCCTAATGATTAGCCACCTCGTTAGTGTTTTTTTATTTTTATTTAATTTTTATTTAAATTGTCATAGTATTTTATAAAATGTAAAAAGTGTCACTTTAAAAAATCATAGGTTATACAAATTTAAAAAAAAGTCATAGAATGTCATAAGTCATGTCATGAAACTGTCAAAAAAGTCATAGTATCATATGCCATGAAAATGTAATTGAAAGTCATAGTATAGTCATGTTTCAAAATTCATAGTATAGTATGTTATAAAAAGTCAGTATAGTATGTCACAGAAATACAAAGAAATCATAATATAGTATGTTATAAAATGTCAGTCATATTGTACATCATAACAATTTCATAAGATTCATAGTATAGTATCACATAAAATGTTATTAAAAGTCATATAGTAGGTTATTAAAAGTCATAAGATGTTAGACATTTAAAAAAAAAAATCATAGAATGTCAAAAAAGTTAAAAAAAATAAATTGTATTGTATGTCATAAAAACTCTTATAGTTTGTTATAAACTAGAAATACCGTCTTGCGGTTGTATGCCTGCGCCAGTCAAGTCGCAGTTTACATCCATAACTGTCCAAACTCATAATATACGTAGTGAAGCCTTTGACGCAATTTATTAATAAGTAGTATTTTTTCCTCACACACACACCCCAATTCCGTATCCAACACAATGTAAAATATGTTCACATTCTCCCCTTCTGTTCCTATTGTGAGTTATGGCGTTGAATAATGGCATCTGGCCCCTGCTGTCTGGTCACACAGGGGCTTTATGGAGAGCACTTAGCAGCTTTAGGTAACGTTACACAAGTGAGCTTGTGACCAGGTCGTCGGTTCATCCCCCGAACTGGCATGCTAAATCTGGTAGGGGAAAATTTATTTAAAAAATAAAATAAATAAATAAATAAACGTAGTGCTTGCCTGTCACTCATTACCACCACTGAAGTGCTCTTGAGTAAGGCCCTTAAGCCTGAGGGCTCCAGTGGCCAGCAGATCAAACTGTGGTTGTACTGGACGGCTTCCAGGTGTTAATGTCTAACTGTAAATAGATCAGGGCTTTCCTGAAAAAAGGAGCACTGCTCTCAGTGCAACTCCCACATGAATATATGAAGGTGAAAACAATAAATAAAATCCTGATGCAAGACCTGGTCATGTAATCACAGCACCTCGGTTGCCTCATAGTTACAATAAAGCATAACGTCGTTTTTCTCTCTCTCTGGAAAAAACAGAATAAAAACAGTGATCTTTTCCCACGCTACCCTGTCCTCCAGGAGTCAGTATGAATCATAATACTTTACGCTTTAATTAAAAGATTGCAGGTTACACTTTTGGCAAAAATAAGCATCTTGTAAAGAAGGTTCTGTATTTTAGCCCTCATGCTTAATTGAGTTAAGTTTGGGGCCAAATGACCACTGCAGATGCCATCCAGAATGGTATAATGTACCAAATTACCTTGGCAGAACAACCTCGAAAAGACTGAGAAACAACCCCTATTTTGTGCATGATGATACCATTAAAATGTATAAGTATAATGTATGAGTCCTGTCCCTTCATAACTAAATTCAATAATCGTAGTAAAATTAAAGCGATCCAAACTCCTACCTCGATTATTCCGGTCAGTAAACAAAGCATAGTTTAACAGTTTACAAAATGTTCTTCAATTCAAGCAGATGCCTGAGGTTTGGCTTAGATATTGGCTTTTAGTTAATAGAAGAGTCATTGAAGTGCAATTAAAACACATGGTTAGCTCACACACTGTACTTTGTCCTCTGCTTGTTACAAGAAATAAAATGTCTTCAATACAAAATGTTGGCGGCATTACTGATGGAAAACCTTGCACATGCACGCAGTACGCTCATTTTATGGCATCAAATAATGAATATTTAAAGGCATATCATTAAGGGGGGGGGCGACATAGGAAGAGACGGCTATCAAAACCACATTTTTTCATTTTTATTTCTTCAATGCTTAATACCATGGAACAGGATTTTAAGAATGGAGACCTTATTTCAGTCTATTTGTCTCAGAAGGAATATATGATTTGTATAATAATAATAATAATAATAATAATAATAATAATAATAATAATAATATAAAGTCTGCATTGGTGTTGTGAGAAAAAGGAAAGGACAGAAATGTACAAGGAGGAGGCACCTATATTATCCCCAACTGGACCTGTACATTCCAAGACAAGAAGTAGAACTTACAAATTGAACAAATTTACTTCAGAGGCAATCCAGCAACAGGTAGCAATGTCTTTTTGATGGAAGTTCTTTCCTTTTTTTGTTTAAAAGGATTTAAAACATTTACAAGACACCTAACATTCCATTTCCTATTAAAAACAGAGAAGAAGAAAAGAGAGAGCAAGAGCCAGAGAGAGAGAGAGAGAGAGAGCCAGAGAGAGAGAGAGAGAGCGTGAGAAAGAGAGAGCGAGAGAGCGATTTAATCTGACTGCCTCTTGCTCATGGTTCACTCTAGGTGCATTTTCCATGTTGATCGTATACAACTTTCATTGTTCCATCACATTACCTGTATAATCCCGCCATCAAAAAACAGAAAACAAAAAAGGGAGCAATCACTTTTTTGTCGCCTTCCTTTTCTCAACTCTCTGTGTGAACTAACCGTGTAAGATTGTAAAAAGGCAACGCCTTTGAATGATGCTGTACAGATGTGTTCACTGTAGGCCACACTACCAATGATATGGCAAAGTCAACACAAAGACTTCTTGGTTTTTCCAGGCCTGTTTTATTCCGGAGCCGGGGCAGGGGGGGGGATACGGCTGGCATGCATCTCCCAGTCTACAAGATGAACTTCCCTAGGAAGAATCCGATGAAGATGGCTGCTATGACGACGAGGAGGGAGGGCAGGGAGGCGGTGCTGGCTTCTCGGCCGAGGAGGCTAGTTGAGTTTGATGTCATGTGGTCTGAGCGAGGTACCTTTCTCATTCTCATACCATCATCCTGTAACGGAGGAAGAGGAGCAGAAAACCGTCAACAGATCTACACAATACATGGTGTTTTAACAAGATCTTTCAAGTAAATAGTATTCCGCTCTTCATTTTTGTACTTTTGCTTTTGTGTACTATTAAACTACTACAAGTTTCATCTGACACTTGGATTATGTTTGAATTATGAATTTGAGAGCCATTTTTGGGGAGCTCAAGTTAACAAAGATTTAGATCACAAGAAGTATGCTTAAAAGTCAGTAAAATCTATTGTTCTTGATGTTTTGGGTAACGTGTTTGATAGCCATTTGTTCCGTATGCGTACTGTACCTTGATGTTTAACACTGTAGACTGTTTAGTTGGCTTTTAAAAGGGAAATTTCTGTAAATTTGTGTGCATTGCTTATTACATGTGAGGCAGTTGGACATAAGCTGCTCTGGTGCATGTGTAGTTTGTGCTGTTGCCGTAGTAATAGTTGTTTCTCTTGAAATATGAAGCTGGTCTGGTTCCATTGTTAGACAAATATAGTGAGAGCCAGACCTAGGACCAGAAACCTGGAACTGATCTAGCACGTATTGTAATTGATCTCAAACAGGTACAAATGAAATCTGTACAATTTAGCTATATTCTAAAGATAAAATCTGGCCAAATATTAAAAAAGGTCACCAAACTTAGCACAAGAAACACCTTTGTTTTTCCTACTATGACAAGTCAAAATGTCTGCTGTGAGAAAGTCCTATAAAACCAAAATATTTTACCATGTTATGAATATAATAATTTATCAACACATCTAACCTTTAATTGCCGGTTCTCATCAGCCAGCTTGTTCATCTCAGTTTGCAACCTCTTGCACTTCTCCAGCACTTTCTTCATCTCTGTATCGTCCATTGAGGCAGCGAGAGGCACCGTGGCTGCTGATGAGTCGGCTTTTGCAGAGTTTGTCACTGGGGCTGCTTTGGTCGCCTCCACATCATTCTACCCAACAAGTAAAGGGAGAGAACCACTGAAGTGAAATCCAGCGTGCTTTGAGCTAAGTGGGGAGGTTAGCCTCCAGACGGGAGCCTGTGCCAAAGAAAGGCAGCTATGTCCGAGGCCCAGAAGCTCACAGTGCCAGATCAAAGAGACCAGGGAGGAAATGCGTCTCTCCAGACGTCATGTTTGATGTGGCTTTGTTTCGTGGGACAGACAACATGACAGCATGGGGAAATGAGGGGCTTTGTAATGGAAATACAACTGTATTTTAGCTGAGGGTTGACAATCAATACACAGACCGGATATAATGTTAACATCCCTTGTGCCAAAATCCAAGGCCAACAAGGCCCAGGTCATTTGTGGACCAAATTCTACTAAATAAGCACTAAAGCAAACATCAGGATGTCCAATCATAAAGCATTGACCTTTCTTGTGTCATACAGTAGAGGGCCTGTAACTGGGTAATCAAGTTGATTAGTTTTATTTTTATTAAGGCACCTCAAAACTATGCATGAATTAAGTCCTTGGCCAAACCAAACTGCCCCTCTATCAACTGTACATAGAGTAGGGCTGGTTACCTTTCAAAATTATGCTATGAGTTATATATAGTATATACATCATAACCCCTTCTTTTGGGAGGAAAATGAACATGAGAAAGTTTAAGCATAAAACATGAGCAGTTGTACAAAGACCTTGCCTAATTAAAATGGGCAAATACTGAATTTACCCCCCAAACTTTATGATCAATAACTAACTAAGATTTCAAATCTGGCCAGATATTTTATGTTGTTTCAGTACCTCTGACAATAATAATAATAATAATAATAATAATAATAATAATAATAATCCCCCATGCAGCCAATCCCTTGTGCTCACTTTATTTACGCCTCTTGAGCCTTAAATCTTCAATGAGTAAGCCGTGAACAGGTTTTTGACAATCTTCAAAGGACTTGACTTTCTGGTGTGCAAGAACTTTGTCAAGTACTGAGAGCTGGTTAACAATTACTACAGTTTTTGATACTACAAAAATGTAGCATTTGATATTTGTCACACTCCCTTTATCGACCTGAGAAGCGTCTAGACCGCTCTGTGCCACCCCTGACACACCTGGAGTTGATATATGACAGCATGACACAACTAAGTATTTCAGGTGAGGTTTGGCAAGCCCAGCTAATAATTTATTAAGTGTAAAGAATTTTTGGAGGCGCCTTTCAAAAACACCCAAGGTCAACCTCAACATTATTATTTAAATGTAAAGGAGTAAGCAAGATAAAGATTGTTGGGTTTCTGTAAATAACATCAGAGTACGGTCTAGACCTGCTCTTTTATGAAAAGCGCAATGAGATAACTGTTGTGATTTGGCGCTATATAAATAAAATTGAAGTGTATTGAATAAAAGCACAGAGGAGGGGAGAAGAAAATCAGAAGTTAATGGGGGTTTTGTATAATTTTGCACCTGGCACAGGGTGCCTGGGCCAGCGTTTCCAATAGAACAGCATTCTCTACTTATTTGACATTATAGCTGTGGCTTTTTATCTTAAGTTCTTGCCTCAAAAGAAAGCAATGGCATTCTGGAAATGTTGGAAAGTTAAGCATTTAACAAAAGTCTTCGTCGACAAAATCATACTCCTGTTATGATTTAAATTATGTGGAAATAAGCTTTTTTTAACGTGCGGCAGCACTTCTTACCACTTTATCGTTTTCAGAAGGCAGCTCGAAGACACATCTCAGCTTGGAATCCATGAGATCATCTGGTTTTGCATCTTTCCACTGTTGAAGATGAAAAATGGGCCTGTTATTCATCAACTCAAACTGCTAGCAGCTGGATTCCACACGCACACGCAATGCAACCTTGACTTTATGGACATTTAATAAAACATGCACAGCTTCATTTAAAAAAAGTTATTACTGCCATCTAATTTTCTTACAGACTGTTAAAAGTGTTCATTTGTCCATTGCTTTGGGATGTGCATTTTTAGAATGACAAATTTCTATAAAGTGAAGTCCTGAACTCATTTGTTTTGTGTTTTTTTATAGACTCAACACAGTGCTTGTAATAAAAAGTGCTTATAAAGCACAGATTTTCTTAATGGTTGAGTAAAAAAAAAAAAAAAAAAGATCGGTGTCTCAAGTGAAAGGTAAGAGTAATGCCATGGAGAAAACAAACGTTATTAGATTCCAGTTTACATGGCAGGACCAGTCAAACCTTTGTTCCTCTACACTTCATGGATTTTGCTTCTCATTCAAGACACGCAAGCTCATGAACATGACTTCAGGGCATGTGAATGTTTTACTGACTAAGTCTTTGCTGTCCCCTGGTGGCCAACTGAGAATGTATCACTTCTCAATTTGTTTTATGTGACCCTTTCCAAGAGCAGAGAGCTTTAAATGGCAAGTAACTCAATTAATAAAACAGTGGTGAGGTTTTCGTGGGATTTTCAGTGTAAACAATTTGTCTTTTTTTATTGTTTAAAGAGAGTCCAGCATAATTAAGAGCTTATTTACGTTCCACCCCAGTTTGCAGTTTACTTTCTGTAAAGTAAAGAATATTCTGAGCTGTCCTGCAAGAGGATCTAGTTTCCAGTAAATTGTGTTGGACAGTGACTACTTGCAGCAGGACACAAAATATCTCTTGGATACATGGGAAGTCTCAAATTCAGGTGGAAATCTTTTTTTTTTTAATCTACTCTGATAAGAAGAGTCTTTTGTATGTGTTTAAATTGTGACTAGTTTAGGTTATTTGTTTTGCAAAGTAATACAGAAATATTGTGAGAACCAACACAAATAATCCAAAGAAGACTAGTCCTATCCTAGGAGATACAAAGTAACACCAGTATGGAAGAAAACATTTGTGTTGAGCTCCAACATCAATGCATCCTTATTTCTGATGCTGTGCGGATTTCCAAACGTTAAAATGGCTAGTGATACACCCCTTTTTTTTTTTTTAAACATCTTCGATAAAAGTCTTAAAAGCAAATCAAAATCACTCACCAATGAATCCATGTCAGAAACATTTGATGGGGCAAAAATCGTCTGCACCATGAATTTGTGTTTACTTTTCTCATTGGGGTCATAGTCAAAGGGCTGTAGCATGACTGTAAATGAAAGATGAACAATGTTAAAACATTTGAGCAAAGAAGTCTCTGTACAGAAAATGATAGCTAAATATTCAGCATAATAAATATATTCTAAGCAACCGCACACTGCCATGTTAAGTCTTATTTGCCTAAATTAAAAGAGATGTACACTTCTGCAAGCCAAAAATTAACAAATGCTCTTTTCTTTGTGGTATCTCAAATTAGTACATTCATCCCACACTGAAGATTAAAGGCTTCTGATCAACATCATGTTGTTTTTTTTCTTTAAATAAGATTCTATCATCTCCTAACCAATTTAAAGAGGATGTTTATTTTCCAAATTTATTTCTGTGGACATAAATCTTCAATGTCATTGTCCACTTAAAGTCATCCTCCATGAAAAATTTAAATATAATCCAACAATCTCTCCTGTGTAGCCTAGATGGAAGGCTGCTCTTTTCGCCTTCAGAACTGCCTTAATTTTACGTGGCATTGATTCAACAAGGTGCTGAAAGCATTCTTTAGAAATGTTGGCCCATATTGATGTGATAGCATCTTGCAGTTGATGGAGATTCGTGGGATGCACATCCAGGACACAAAGCTCCCGTTCCACTACATCCCAAAGATGCTCTATTGGGTTGAGATCTGGTGACTGTGGGGGCCATTTTAGTACAGTGAACTCATTGTCATGTTCAAGAAACCAATTTGAAATGATTGGAGCTTTGTGACATGGTGCATTATCCTGCTGGAAGTAGCCATCAGAGGATGGGTACATGGTGGCCATAAAGGGATGGACATGGTCAGAAACAATGCTCAGGTAGGCCGTGGCATTTAAACGATGCCCAATTGGCACTAAGGGGCCTAAAGTGTGCCAAGAAAACATCCCCCACACCATTACACCACCACCCCCAGCCTGCACAGTGGTAACAAGGCATGATGGATCCATGTTCTCATTCTGTTTACGCCAAATTCTGACTCTACCATCTGAATGTCTCAACAGAAATCGAGACTCATCAGACCAGGCAACATTTTTCCAGTCTTCAACTGTCCAATTTTGGTGAGCTCTTGCAAATTGTAGCCTCTTTTTCCTATTTGTAGTGGAGATGAGTGGTACCCGGTGGGGTCTTCTGCTGTTGTAGCCCATCCGCCTCAAGGTTGTGCGTGTTGTGGCTTCACAAATGCTTTGCTGCATACCTCGGTTGTAACGAGTGGTTATTTCAGCCAAAGCTGCTCTTCTATCAGCTTGAATGAGTCGGCCCATTCTCCTCTGACCTCTAGCATCAACAGGGCATTATCGCCCACAGGACTGCCGCATATTGGATGTTTTTCCCTTTTCACACCATTCTTTGTAAACCCTAGAAATGGTTGTGAGTGAAAATCCCAGTAACTGAACAGATTGTGAAATACTCAGACCGGCCCGTCTTGCACCAACAACCATGCCACGCTCAAAATTGCTTAAATCACTTTTCTTTCCCATTCTTACATTCAGTTTGGAGTCCAGGAGATTGTCTTGACCAGGACCACACCCCTAAATGCATTGAAGCAACTGCCATGTGATTGGTTGATTAGATAATTGCATTAATGAGAGATTTAACAGGTGTTCCTAATAATCCTTTAGGCGAGTGTACATATAATGTACAATGGGAATATGTTTTCAAAGCAGCTGCTTAATCACTACACAACAGACTTTTCCCTTTTTTTTGGCTGGAGCATTCAGACAGAGAAATAGTGGATCATGATGCAGGAGTGATTTGTTACTTACTTTTTCCACCGTTGTAAATGTTATCAAAGTATATTGCATCCAACATGAATTAAAGCTGTCTACAAAACATTGCTCTAGACAATTAGGGCAAGGCAACTGTTCTTAATAAGAGTCTATAATGAACCAACCACCTGAGTTACTGCTGCCATATTGAGGCTCATTTCATCCTAAAAGCAGAATGGAAACATATTTTGCCAGCAGCTCCACTTAAGATGTTTACATGGCTAGCTTTCAGTTATGTTACATTAATATTCCTGTTTTAATGCAATGTTCAAACAAAAGTTACATTTAACCTTAACCTAAATATTTCTGTCTTGCCATTACTAAGGTAGGCTCTTTGTACAATTATGGGTGGTGATGGCGCAGTGGATATAACACATTTCCCACACCTTTCGTGTGGAAGATCTGGGTTCAATTCCCACTGCGATAATGCAATAATTGTGAGGCTATTGCAATAAAACTTAAACGTTATAATGTCACAACCCCGGTTCTTTGAGTAATTATGAGTGCGATTTCTCACTATGGGAGTAAGCTTCAGTGCGACCCTCATTGCCCGATTGGCTGGTGAACACATAACCGTCCACACAAGGTAGTGCCACCTACCATAAAAGTGTGTGCAGAAGTCACAGCATCATTCAAGAAAAACAACTTCTCTCCAGCAACAAAGGTTCTCTGGTGAGACATCACACTCATATTACTCAAAGATGAGGGGTTATAGTTATAACTAAGGGTGTCACGATTTTGAAAGCAAGTCAGTGTTTTCAGGCAGTGCGGATTTGTTTGGACGATCGGCCAAAAACAATGCAAAACATGTAAGTTTCCATCAACGTATTTCTATGCGCATTTTAAACTGATGGAAACGGACCGTGTAATGCATAATAACAGCTTCCACAAAACACAGCTTGGGGGTTTAACACCTCACCATGTAACCCTGTTGATCTGTGACTAAATTGTAGTGCATCACTGACCTGGTTTTCCTCTCCGGTTTCCCTACTGTCTGTGTCAATTAACTAAGAGGGCTAAAGAGAAGTCTGGGCACTGAACTTAAAAAGGGGAAGAATACAGTTAAAGAATAAAAACTTACCAGAGATAATGACAGTTGCGCCGGCATCGATGACACCGCTGTTTGGCCGTACACAGTATCTGCGCGGCGCAGTTGTCTTCACTTTGAAACACACTCTTTTGTCAGAAGGGTTCTTCAGTTTGAGGTTGGTGGTGACTACATCTGTGAAAGGACCTGAAGGACAAAGAATGATAGACCCAAGTGCATTAGAATTTTTATATTTTGAAGAACACTATTCTCTTGTGGGTTTACTACTAAAGCCCAACTGATAAATTGGCGGGCCGATATTATCGGACGATATTTAAAAAAAAACAAAAAAAAAAACACATTAGCTAACCAGCCGTTTCAAAGCTTGTAAACGGCCCAGTTGTCGTAACTTTGCGGACGTATGCCTTTCCAAAACATACAACGTCCTACTGGTTTATTGGGAGTATGCCAGCCTCACAGAACGATGGATCGACAAAGATTTTAACTTGATAATAGTGTTACATTCCAAGGACAATACAGGGTTTCCACTATATACACATTTAGCAGCGGCGCACCACCGCTCCTTCAGCGGTTAATGAAAGGTCCTAATTACACGACTTTGTAGAGCCGTCTCCTCTACCGAACTCAAGCTTTCAACTCTCTCCCCTTAGAGAGTGAGCAACTGGAACAGTGACAGAACGTCATCACTTGCAAAGTCATGGCAAACAAACAGCGCGCGTACAGAAGTTTCTCAGGGTGGAAAACGGCAGACAAAAGCCTCAACATGAAAACCGCACTCACACAGCTCCGTCAAATACGCCACAGTATATTGGAAAATAGCATTATGAACACCGAATTTGATGAATTTACTGTTTTAGACGCCAGATGTGAGGAAAAAAAAAGGTAAAGTTAGCAAAACACTGCGTTCCCACTGCAGAAGACAGTATTCTCCCGACTTGCGGTAAAGTTACAGTTTAAAACTTTTTCCAGGTCAGTGAGGGTACATACCGCTCAAAATAAAAATAAAAAAAACGTAGTAACGTTCCCTCAGCATTTTTTTTGCTAAACTGTGTATAATGAGCAGTGACGTTACATCACCTATTTGAGGTATTGATATTCGGTACAGTATATTTAGGGGATTTTATCGTATTGTTCATATTTTGGCACAATGTTTAGTAATGAGAGTAGTGGTCATTGTGAGTGAAAATGTGATGTAAGAAGCACATTGCAAAATGGGTTGTATCTGGATTTGTTCATTAGCTTTGTGTATGTGCGCAATCTGTAAAGCTGAACAGACTCACAGTAGTAACATTAAGCTAAAACAGATTTTATTCTGATCCAAAAACTCTTTTCTGTAAGAAAAGGAGAGAAGGGACACTAACATTATATCCTGGAATGTAAGTATAAGACATATGATGTTTTTGAGTAACAATTGCAAATTAAAGCTGCAAGCAGCAGTGGACGGACCGTTGCGCCACATTGGGGTTGCTGGCGGACGCCGTTCCTTGTGACCGTGCATTTGCGCGACACAATGAAAAGGGAACTCCCTGCTGAGTTCAATGATACCTACGACGAAAAGTTTCTTTTAATAACTTTTGATCTCTAAGGTTTTAAGATGGCACAGACCAAATTTAAAGTTGATTGGATGTAATCTCTAGGAGGAGTTTGTGGCCAAAATCGCACAAACTTTAAACTTTCAATTCAAAATTTCAAGATTTCCTGTTGGGTTTAGGGTATGGCTCGAATGAGCTTTTTTGTATGTCTTGACAGGATACTGTACATACGTGTGCCAAGTTTTGTTATTCTACGTTAAAAACGCACTGCAGGGGCTGAATTGTTTTGTAACTTTATAGAGGGCGCTTGCGAGCCACTTTTGTGCACCTGTTCCCAAAATCCTTAAAATATGTACATTTTCACCAGACCCCCAATTTTGGTGAGTATGAGTATGTTAAGCCCCTCAAAAAGCAGATTAATTTGCCAGGAAAAGAAAGAATGAAGAATTCTTTCAGTTTCAATAGGGCCTTTGTCGCTGTCGGCACTCGGGCCCTAATAAAGCAAACTGTTGCTAAAAAGGAACTACACGTTTTCACTTAACGTTAACGTTCATTCCCGCTTATAGCAAAAATTAACACACACACACACACACACACACACACACACACACACACACACACACACACACACACAAAAAGAGACTGGATGACCACTCTTGGTTCGTTAGCGTAAAGAAGAGTGAGCCCTTTAGTCACTTGTTAGCCGCATGATCTCTGGAATTGTTTCAAAGCCGGTATGTCGCATTTGTAGAAAAACAGTAGCAACTAAACACGGCAACACAACATGCATATGCACCTAAAACAATTATCCGGTGCAGTTTTCCGAGCTGGAAAACAAATTCTCCGTCCTCCCGACCGTACACAATCACTGGGGCGTTGACAAAGTACAAACAGGATAGTGCAAAACGGTGTGCACTCACAGACAGTGTAGTTTGCTTCATTGCTAAAGAGATGCTGCCCTTAAGTAACTTCAAAAAGACGGATTTTGACGAATGCACGCTCTCTCGTCCTTGGTGCACACACTGCTGTGGACAGAGACGGTCCTTTCCACTTTCGCTTTATTTGAATAAAGCTTTATGCTGGAAAAATTATTTTTTTTAAATCTTTTGCATATGGCATGTTAAGGCATCTGCTTCATCTCTCTGGCACTCTTTATGTCTGAGGCTAATGTTGAATATTTTTTTAAGTGCAATTTTGTTTACATTCATTTTATTTATTGTTTTGGTTGTGGGAGGTTTTTAATTTTCCACTTTATTTATCGTTTTTGATTGTTTGGTTCTTATTCAAGTGCATTTGTTGTTAACAGAGACAGAGTCCACGACAATATTATCGTTAATTGCAATAATTTCTGAGACAATTTATCGTCCAGCAAAATTTCTCATTGCCCTACACGTTCACAGTGAAGCTGAGGAAATAGATGAAATTCTATATTTAAAGTTACAGCCCCTCCCTGGGCCCTGAGGCCCGCAGTGTTTTGGTGCCAAGGTTAAAAATAAGTTTAAAAAGATTAGTTTGAAAAATACCGTGAGGCTCAAATTGGGCATAAATGATTTAGAGACTAATTGAATAGAGCCTTCCTTGGCTTGAAGCTGGATTGCAGGATCATTTTACTGTAAATATTCTAAAACGGGATAGATGAAGAAACACTAGGCAGAACGACACTGATATATTAACAGTGTTGCTTCTTTATCAATGACGTGATACTTTTTAGTGTATAAAAAGTATGCCACTGCCTATGATTTGCTTGGTTGGAATATTACTGAAGACTTTGTAGCTACTTATATCTAAAAAAATAAAAATGCCAAGCTTAGCATGAGACGTTCATGAAAATCAGGATCTCCAAAACCACCACACTCCCTTCATATGCCTCTAGAGGCAACGTGCCAAACCTCCTGAATCAATTAAGTGTTTTCCCAAATAGATAATTTCATGTATCTGTCCCGAGTTCATATTGGAAATTAAGGTCCTGTCCTACTCAGGTCATACATCAGGAGATCAATAGTTTGCGCTCTATCTTGTGACAGTACTTACTTCAAATTAGGTCCTTAAGCATGGTCAGCACTAGGGCTGCGCCGATAACTGCATCACCACAATATGGTGGAGTGATGCTACCTGCTTACTGTGCATAAATTGGCCTAACAGCTAGCAGAGTTTCACTCTGCTACTAGCTTAATCCCGACACCATGGCTGATTGATGTGCATAATAATAAGCCATGTGCAGGTGCTGCTGTTTTTTTTTCCCCACCAGCAGCTACGTTTACATGAATTTGCCAAATTTCAAGATTCATGGCAGACTAAGAAACAATCCAACTATATACAGAGAGCTTTCATTTGCGCTTGTTTGTAAAAATTCGCTATTTGCTGGGTAGCACTGGGGTTTTGTAATAGGTGGTGATCAGAGACTACTTGCAGACAGAGCAGATTAAAGTACCGCTTTTCTACATGTTGATGCCTGTTAACAGGTATATTCATAAAGTATTGGCTTCTTACTCAAACACGACATCCACGTCTGTGTATGGCAAAGGCGGCAGTGATCCTGAGCAGTGTTCAGGCCACAGCAAAATGCCCCGCTGGACTTTAGGTTCACAAATGGTTGAAGAAATGTAGCTTGTTTAGATACTACTATGCTACTGCATAGGGCTGCACAATTAATCAAATTTTAATCACGATCCCGATTTTTACTTCACACGATCAAATTTGCGTGATTGTGCGATTTGTTTTTTTATTTTATTTTTTTTTAAGCGTCATTTCATAGAACGGCAAGTTTTTTTGTATAGCGCATCTACTGCTCCGTAAACCACTGACCTGCTCACGTGCCAGTCAGAGTTGTTCTGTGCACCGCGCAGCTTAGTTTCTAGATGTAGACAGTCACAGAGGACAGAGTAACGGGAGGAAAATTCCACAGATAGCAGTCAGTTATACGTCGGTCTCAAGGTGCACCAGTTTAATAGTAAACGCAACATTTTGTCCCGGCTGTGTTGTTTTTCAGACAACAGCAGTGACCAGTGCTAGTCGGTGCTAGTTAGCGTCTATTAGCTGTTAGCTCCTCTAGGATGCATCGGTGCTAATGTCCTCGCATCCGCTGCAATGTTGTTATATGGATATGGTTTAATTTTGCGTTACGTGACCCATTTATTCTGTAAAGCCGTGCCTGTGTTGGATCTCTCCTCTTACTCTCCGCGCAGCCCGGCCACATTGGCACGACACCTGACATTTGTCTAAAGTTTTAAATTGTTATTAAAACAGCTGTATATTGTTAAATATGAGGGGCAAACCTGTATTTGTACCAGTGTTTCCGCGGGTAACTGCTATTGCGGCGGCCACAGTGAAAAACACGGAAGAAGTTATTGAATGCAACTAACTTCAGTTGGTAGAGTAACAGCGTGTGAGACGGAGCACAGTGACGATAGAGAAATTTCTCACACACACACAAAAACTATTGAGAAGTACTTAAACCAGTAATGCTGCTTGCAAAACACTGCTTGCAATAAAAGTTGGATTCAGTGCCTTGACACTGTTGGGCACAAGTTGCTAATGTAGGCTACATTTCAATTTCCCAGAAGGTCATAGTGACAAATGCTGTTCAAGCAGTTGGCATAAAATCAAACCAGTTTAGCCCCGTATAACAGACCAGTAAAACTGGAAATTGACCCAGTTTTCACAGCCCTAGTCAGCACCATCCAGCTTTGCCTTATCATGACAAAAACACAACTGAATGCCAACCAATTAAAAATAATTTAAAGCAGAAAAGAAATGTGTTCTGTGAAGCGGTGATAGAAATTTGGATATCATAATATGAGTGTTGTCTTTACCTGGTTTAAAAGGCTGCATTACACAAAAGTGATGTCATTTTCTGAACTTACCAGACTGTTCTAGTTGTTTTGCTATTTGCTTTTACCAACTTAGAATATGTTCACACTTGCCGCTTTTTTTTTTTTTTTTTTAATAAACGCCACCGCCGACTTTTCATCTGCAGCTCAAGGTCTTTTTAATTAAAAAAAAAAACAACTTTAAAAAAAAAAAAAAACGCCCTACGTCATACACTTGTCTGACAGCCGACCAATGACAAGTGGCCCGTCAGACACCGCCTACCAAGAGCCTGGGTCTGTCTGAGGTTTCTGCCTAAAAGGAAGTTTTTCCTCGCCACTGTTGCACTGTTGCTTGCTCTGGAGGAAACTACTAGAACTGTTGGGTCCTTGTAAATTCTGGAGTGTAGTCTAGACCTACTCTATCTGGTCTAGACCTACTCTAGCTGTAAAGTGTCTCGAGATAACTCTGTTATGAATTGATACTATAAATAAAATTGAACTGAATTGAGTAGCCAGACCTGTCATTTCCATAAGAATAAAATGGAGTCAGAACACAGCAAGTTATACGGTATGACCGGGTGCTCCATGTACAGGGAAGATAGATAGATATTTATTGATCCAAGAAAAATGCCGAGTTTTGTTTGTTTAATTAACATTAGAATTCTCTCTGTTCTTTCTCTAGCTCGCTCTACCGTTTTGTTTTATCCAACATTAGAACCGCTCCACATAACGCTCTGGAATACTGTGACTGCTTTTTGGAACCAAAATGCTGCCAGCTTTCCCGCCCCACTACAAAAGCGCTATGTCAACTTTTCCTTGTCAAAAAAAAAAAATAAAAATAAAAAAAAAAAAAGATGCCAAGTGTAAACAAAGCTTTAGTCATTATATCCACATTAGTGATGATTATCAAAAATCTTGAGTAAATATTTTGTGACGCACTAATAGTCATCCCTACAATATCGATATTAATGTATTTGGTAAAAAAAAGAAGTGATATTTGATATTTTCCTTATCGCACAGTTCGAGTGTCTTGTGCTCTGGGCTACAAGCCTCATAAAAACCTTATACACGTTTCTTCAGAATCAACTGACAAAATGATGGTGAGTTTGGACTTGTTTGCATGGTTTTCATTAATTAAAACATTGAGGAAATGAAAGCATTCAAATATTCTTTCTAGTCAATACTTTTTTGTTTTTTAAACACAGCTTGGTCATAGTTCTGAAGTTCACAAAGGATACATTCAGCCTTCCCTCACACCCAGTGTTCAGAGAGATAAGCAGCAATGCATGAGCAGATTGCAGTAGATCCACCTAGTTAAAGCTAACATGTAGAGTCATGGTGATAACTGGGGCTTTGTTTTTAAACACAGGTGCGTCACAAAGGCATTCCTACAAACCTGAAAACCTCGTCTGCAACATCTGATATTTCTATGCACAATCCCTGCTTCCGACATCTTAGTTTTTCCTGTATAGCCTCTCTTTTTTAAGCTAGTGGCAGATGAGGTGCTTCTTGCTATGGCCATAACATGTTATTGTTAACAAACCCTTATTAACTGACTTGACCGAGTTGACTTAGAGCAGTAATGTGAGTCCAAGCTAGTGTTAAGTAGTAATGCGTTGAATGAGTGAGGATTAACCCTTGTATGGTATTCAGGTCAAACTGACCCATTTCGGTATACATTTTTTGTACCTGAAAATCAATGGCCTTACCTTATTTTCTGTGATAAACATGTATTCCTGACTCACTTCAGAAAATTATTCTGGATATGACCACTTATGTTTTTTCCAAGATAAGAATGATCACATAGTGGATTTTTAACATAAACATGAAACCTTAGGACAATAAAACCAATCACACTTCCATTTTTAATGGTCTTCTAGTAGAGACTGATTGCATTCCCTAAACATATGTTATCTTAATTGTTTGAAATTAAATTGAGATAAAGACAATATTTGTTAATAGATTATAAAGTAATATTTTATTTCAAAGTCACCGGTCAATTTGACCCGAGGGATATGAGAGGGTCCCAAAAGTGAAGACAATACAAGGGTTAAAAGGTATTTAAATGTGCGCAGATCAAAATTACATGGCAGGCATAATTACAGCTTGTCAACTATTCCTCCCGACGGTGCATAAGCCTGAAGCCTTTCAGAGGTCTTGTACCTGCTGGTGAAACGGTTAGATGGGTTAAATGAGAGACTAAAGCAGGTTAAAACCCTGACTCATTTATTTATCAACACCTTTCTGTCACATAGACAAAAAAAAAAACATGCAGACCTAAAACAACTGAGTAATTGCTTCTGCAAAAAATAATTGACTCAGATAGATTTCTACACTAGGTGGTACTGTGAGCATTACTAAAACAGATACTGGAAAGCAGTTGTGTGCCCAGATATACACCCACATACAGTCGCCTGCATCTATTGCCAAACTCGGGAGATCCCACCTTTGCTCAAGCAGCATTGCACCCTCTTTCTCATCTCGTTGCATGTATGCTGAGTTAGGGTCCCCCAGGCCACTGCCGGTCCTATTCTAAAAATACCAGCCAAGGAAAGGAGGGCTGCCCCATCTAGCTTGCTGGAGAAATCCCAGCAGAGGCTCTAAAACAGACCAGCTCTCAGATACATGCAGACCAATTTAGCTTGGCCTCTGTGGCACTAAAGGAGCCATGGTCATCTTCCTTCTCTTCATATTGCTTCTTAGAGACAGAACAAGAACCATTTTATTTTCCTCATATAATACAGAAATCGTTCCATAACTGAGTGATCAATTATCTTTCAATGTAGTGGTTTGAGTTAGAGTTGATCAATCTAACATTTAAGTTAGATACTACCAAGTATCCGTCTTGAGTCAAACTATACCTGCATTCAACAAGCGTAGTATATTTGACAGAGTTGGCAGTTTAGCGTGCCGAGATGCTTCTATTCATATGATAGGTATTGAATGAAGTAGAAATAAAGAATGTTTTAAATTAAGAACTTGGTATCAGGGTACTTTAAGTGATACCTAGTAGGCCTGCATGATATTGGGAAAAATCTGACATTGCGGTATTTTTTTCCCTGCGATATGAAAAAAGAATTTATTTTAAAAGATGACAATTTGATTTTGTAGGCGAGTGCATCTACATAGAAGATAAAAATCTTTTCTAATGTGAACCATTCTTTGTTAAACTTTAATGCTTTACAGATGTCAAAGCAAGTAAGCGCTGTGACTACTCTTCTGAATTGGGAAATTAGGTAGAAATACGCTGGTTGACTAGCATGACACCACTGTATTCATATATCAATCCAGGCTAAAGTGTATGACAATGACTGCATGTTGCTTTCTCTAAATTTCAGGTTGTGGTTGATTTGCGGGGCCAGTTTGTTAGTTTGATAAATTGAACAGACGTGCCTGTCTCACTTCCCTTAACAATATGTAAAAGGAGAACGGTGAAAGTTTACTTTTCTATCAAGCAGCAAAAAATGGTTAGCTTCAACATTGCAACGTCCTGCGATGAGAATATTGCGCATGCGCACATCACGATATCGTTCAGCCCTAATACCCAGCCCTAATTATCAGCTTGTCATAACTTTGCAATTTAGACTTGCATCCATTGCAGTATACAGAGGGAAAAAGTTTAACCTAATGACAGAAAATGTAAACCCTGTGACTGATCAGAATAATTCTAACTGAATTTTTTTAAATCAGATGAAAGGAGGTCGTCCATGATCACATTATGACGGACCATGTCTCTGCCATCAGACATGGGTTTTGGGGTTAACCCTTGTGTTGTCTTCCCGTTAACCATGAACTTGAACAAACCATGAACAAAATTGAAAATTAATATATTTTTGGGCTTTTCCAATGTTTTTGTCACCTTTTCTGAGGTCACTTTTTCTAGCTCTTGGTGCTTTTATAAAAAAACAAAAAAATAAAAAAATCTGAGCTGGTTTAATAATAGGTTTTACATTTATTCTTGGAATTCATGGTCAAAAAAACCTCATTTTTTATTAAGTTATACATACATTTTTTGTTAAAAAGGCAGAAATTATGAATTATTTTTACTAATAGTTAAGATCTGAGGATGTTGAGTGGATCACAGATGTGTCAAAGTTTAGTCCAGAAACTGTTTTGAAACCATTAAACAAAATAATTAAAATGCTATAAGATTCAATAAAACACCCAAAAAATTCAATGAAAGTAATGTTATATGGAATTATCCATGTTATTTTTGGGCAATTTGGTTTAAAGAAATCCATATTTCT
Organism: Percina caprodes; assembly: GCA_013375575.1. Lineage (NCBI taxonomy): Eukaryota > Metazoa > Chordata > Actinopteri > Perciformes > Percidae > Percina > Percina caprodes. The sequence continues at coordinate 4,467,999 of JABXJD010000030.1, read as the reverse complement.
GATATAAAACTGGGTTAACGTGAGACTTTCTTGCTTCTTCTCAGCATCAGGTGTAGGGTCTGAACTTAGTAATGTTGTGTAAAGATATGCCAAATCAGTTTCACATACGACTGCAGCACAAATAGAGACTAGTAACTGGGAAAAATATAAGAAATGGGGGCAAAATTAATAATGGTCATGATTTATGGTTCAACTGCTGGGATTGTTTTACAATACCATGGCATTGAAAGATTAGCAACACTGAAATATGTACTTAGCATACAGTTTTATTGTTAGCGGTTATCTAAATCCCATGTAAAGGTCACTTATACCCCTTTCACACGGAGAGCTCTGCCAGAGTTGATTTTGAATTTGAAAAGGGTTAATCCGTGTCTACCAAACACGGCTTTAAGGTGTTTGTTGCGGCTCGTACGCGGATCAAATTTAATGTGAATGCCACACGACCAAGGTCGCTAAGTACCGGGACCGGACAAGGTCTTTTGATTGCAAATGGGTGCGCCCAGTCTTGTCGCAATTGTCACAGATCGCCGTAGCTCATAAACAAACAATGGCAGCAGCATGTTTCGAGTTACATTGGAGGTAAACGACTGACGATTTCAACAACATGGACATGTTCGTGCAAGACTGGAGCAGGAGCTCCTGGCAGTCAGGAAGAAATTAAGCGGCAGATGACCGGGACAGTAAGGGACAAAAATAGTGTATGCTACCATAATAACGCTCTCCTCCAGCTACGGTAGGATAGGCCAAAAAAAGTACCTTTATTAGTCTCCTTAAGGAGAAATTCATTTTGGACACTGAATAACTTATTTTGCTGCAAGAATTACAAACGCAACGACAAGTACAGGGTTAAAAACAATTAAAAGACAAATGTACAGTCAACATATGGGCTACCCAAAGGGCTGTGCAAATTGCAGATGTACCATTTTCTATACTAAAATAAGATAAAAGCCATCCTTAAAAACAATTTCATTCATCCTTTTCATCCATCACAGTCACAGATATATAGATAAGAATTCTTAGTCATACGTTCATCGCAGCTCATTAATGAGCTTAACTGCGAGAGGAACAAGTGAGTGCTTATACCGGTTATACTTATTACCAGCAGAATGTTACTTAATGGGGTCATGATATGTTGTTCAATGCTTTGCATCAATTATAACAATTGTTGCATACAATTGCATGTCCCCACCCCCCCATCTAATTTTGATGCAAACTACAGTAGAGTTAATTTGCATTCTACTCTGTGCATAAAAATGGGATAAGAGCCGCTAAATGGCAATAAATGTGACAACAGTGACACATTTCTGTGTTTGTATACCATACATAGCTACTGCAATCTTCCAAACCCATCAAGACTGTGGTTGTGTTTTGATATGTAATCTTTGACACAAAGTAATCAGAATATTACAAGCCAAACCAGTTCAGCATTTATTTTTTTTTATGTCAAAGTTAACTGTGTTCATAATTGTGATGTTCTAGTATATACTGTACAATGGGGAATTCCAGTAGGCTACAAAACACTACTACACCTGGACTGGAGTATGCAACAATGTTAGCGGTCCACTAAATATGACATGTAAACCCCCTGCCCATTTTCAACACCTGAGGTAATTGGTAGTATGCATTGCTCTCCGGTTGTAACCCTGGTATATCAGGTTTTTCATAACCAGGGATCAACCCATGTTAACTGGCTTGGTTGTAATTTACAAAATAAGGATGGAACACAAGTCAGATAACCCTGAAAGAGATAGGCAGTGGTTAAATTGGGCCGGGGCTCAACCCCGCCACATAAGCCTGCTCGTTTGTGTCTGGATGTGCCTGCTTGAAGTTAGTTACCTACTGGAAATACGTCACATACAATTTGATGAAAATGATGCTTTTGAAAACATATTTCTGACAATAAATGAACGATTAGGAGATGAAATAAAAACAATCAGAACACCTTGACAACCCGTGCTGCACTGCAGACAATTCACCACTGCAGGTCAACAACATAACACCTAAGTGTCTATGTCAGCAGGATTAACAGATAGAATGGGTGGAAGCCCAGTGCTTGGAAGCTCTGACGGTCGCTACGAGTTCATGTCGCTGACCAAGCCATTGAACCGGTCCTCGCCGTCACATCTCCTCCAGCGGCAGTGTTCCGAGCAGGCCATGGCTCGCCTCCGAGCATCGGAGAGCCCCACTCGGCGCTGTGTGTGTGTGTGTGTGTGTGTGTTGTAGTAGTAGTGGTAAAGAGAGACAATGGGAGAAGGAAGTTTGTGTGAGGTGGACCTGGTCACCACAGACCAAAATGTGTGTGGCACATTATGTTTGGCACATTGTATGGGTCCCTTCTTATATAATAACAAGGTAATACAATGTGTAATCAAGTGACGACTGATCAACAGTAAGGTAAATCCCCTCTCTTAATACTACAAAAACGCAAAATATAGGGTCTTAACCTTTCAGTTTTGCACTTATCATGTAAGACTTGTCCATTTCTTTGCACAAAACTGGGGGGGGGAGGGATTATACAATAACAAATACCAATTTAACCCCTGGAGATATGCATAACAGCAACAGTTGAACACATACAAATGTCACAAACTACATCTAGTTTGAGTTTCTGAAGCATTGAGACATGGTTGATAAGTCTGCTAAATGCAAAACAAGGCAGTTTGTTGTTGGAGAGTAGCTAAGAATGTTAGCTAGCTAGAAAACAACTTCTGCATTAGCAAGTTTCAAACTAGACTAACGCTAGCTATCATAAACCAACGGTTAACTGACATATCATGAACGTTATCACTGCCAGGCAAGCAATCGGTGTAATCCAATGGGTGTAACGTTATTACTTTGGTTTCCTATGAATGGGTTGTGATAACAATGTTGTCAGTTAATATATTTCACTAATGGAGTTAGTAGAGGTAGGAGAAACGAACTAATATGAGCGAAATGCTGCTGATGTGTCTGCCAGTTGTTAACGTTAGCGTTAACCTAGTTAACCAAGTTAGTTAGCTAGCTAACGTTAGCTACTAGGTTAGTTTAACATGACAAAAGTGTCTGCCAGAGGTGTCTAAGATTGGACACTACATTTGTCGCTTCCTTCCTTATTACGTCCGGGTTATGAGAGGTAACGTTAAGCACATAGATAGAAAACAACTATGGGTAACGTTAAGCAAACATGACTCGTTACTTGCTCACTTTAATTCATATTAACAACCATTCCACCTCTTTGCTAGTTGTTGTCAGTGAGCTGGTCATGAATGGCAGGCGGTCAAGAGGCACGCCACGCCGGCTATCCACGTCACTACAGTGCGAGGATACAGCGGGCCGTCTTGTCCATGGCTAACTTAAAATGGCGGTGAATGCTAGCCAGCTTGCTAGCAACGAAATTGGCTTGAAGGAGTATGAAATCGTTTCAGTCTGGTAATTCTCCCCCACTCCTTGCTGGACATTTCACACGTCAAGAAATTTTAATTTACCTACCTTTAAATTTGAGGTCGGAGGGAGGGTCAAGGATAAGAATCTGATCCAACTTTGACATCTTTGCTGAGGGGATGCACTTGATTTCGGTATCGGGGAGTAGCTAGCTAACTGACAAGAAAAGTCCTAGATCCCCTCTGCCACTACTGAGTCAAATGCTGACTGGCTCTGCGAACGAGCATGTGGGTACAAATACTTGAACGCGCAAGTGCACAACCCTGTTGCGCGCCCTCGTGGCACAGCAGCTGATGTGATGTGATTATGGTACAGTAATACTGCGCGTAACGTTACACTGAAATACGTAGGAGGAAAAATACTGTACAAAAGTCCTGAATTGACCTAGTTAAATATTCCTTACATGGTCTATATTTGTTGAAATACACACTATTAGGGTATTTTGTGCACGAGCACTTGGGCTAAACGTGGGACTTTTCTTTATTTTTCTCCTTTCACTTTCAATTACTTCTAACACGTTGTCAGCACTTGGACACTATCCCCTTAAAATTATTCATTGTATAGAACTTATACAATCATACAATAAAATATAACTTAAAAATATATACTTTTCAACTAATATATTTTTTGTTTGCTATGTTGCAGTAGTGCCTTTCCTGGCAGAATTACTAAAATTGTATGTATCACATAAATGCATACAGATGCTAAATTCCAAAAGCTGACTGATATCTGTTATCAGCTGATAAAAATATTTCAGAGTAAAAAAATCTGATGAATATGTTGGCCAATATTAATGCATTTACATCAAAAAACAACATTATTTAACAACATTTGTGATTTTATTGCAGTCCTGACATGTTTTAATCCTGGTTTAACCATGTAAAGAGCTTTGCTTTGAAAAGTGATGTAAACAATAGTTTATTATTATTATTATTATTATTATTATTATTATTATTATATTTTTGATAAAGATACTTTAAATTTCATTATTACATATACACTATAGTTGGTGGATGGATAAATGGATAAAATACACAAAAATGTTTCTAAATTATCTCAAACATATCTTTGAAATGTTGTACTGCAATTGTCGACATTTATTGACATTTATTATTATTATTATTATTATTATTATTTGTCAATCTAGGTATAGAAAAAATGGCTCCTAAATGGTGACATGAGCTTCCCATTGACATAAGGAAGGCCGAAAGTCTACACATCTTCCACCAAAGGCTAAAAACACATCTCTTCCAACTGCACTTCGGATAAAAAAATAAAACTTTTCTTTTAAAGCTGCACTTTCATATGTAGTTTGGCTTATTCTAAGCTAATGTACTTGCACTTACTACTTGTAAGTTTGTACCTTCTAGGTTGAAAGCACATAATTGGAAGTTGCTTTGAATAAAAGCGTCAACTACAGTATATGACATAAATAAAAAAATATTAGTATTTTGTGTGTCTACTAGGACATTAGAGTAAAAATACACACTTTGTTGATACTACCATTGTTAAGCAGGATTTAGATTTGTCTAGATGTGAATGTCATAAACTGACTGCCATGTCTGAATAGTAAAGCCAGTGCAGGAATTCTTGTAACAGAATACAATTTAAAATGTTTATGAAGGAGAATCATGATGTTTCATAGTGTGTTTTTTTCTGTTTAAACTATTATTATCCTATTTAGACCATTGACAACTGTGGACATGGTTAAATCCATTGCCCCCTCCCCCAAGCTGCCCAGGGGTTAATCCACTGCAGTGTACTGAATAGCACTCTCTGGGAATGCTCCACTCTGCATGTAGTTTGTGCTACTTACACCTTTTTAGAAGGTCCTGTTAAACATATATGTGCAAAAATAACAAATACAAATTTGTGGAGTGGTTCCTATTTTGGGGTTAAAGATATAAAGATAATAGGAAGTGGGAAAGTGGTAAGATGTGAGCAAAACATTTAAATGTGAATGAAAAAGATACATTGTTCTCACATAATGTGGTTTGTAGTGACTGGAGTAAAAACTATCTATATTGGGAAACCAATCGTGTTTTTTTCACTTGGAGTTTAGGTTTCTGAGGTGTCAAGGTGGCTCAGTTCAGATGCATACCATGTTACCACGTGACATCATGATGCTAATCCGAGTCATGACCTTGTGTTAGTGAGTCCCCTCTTCTCTCACCTCACTCATATTTCGAGTATCTATTGACAGCACTTTAGACAAAAGATCAAATCAATAAAGTTATATTGTCATTCTTTAAGAGTGTTCTGGTGTCTTTGATATTTCAAAACATATTGTATCCTTATCGGGTAAAAGTAACACAAAAACAAAACAGAAAAATAGAATAATCAATACTTTATTCAACTGATTAATATACAAAAGTTAATCTGATCTTAAGAGGATATAGGGAAGCATGACGGCTTACAGTAAAAGAATGGCTGCAGATAATTGGCAATTTTAAAGTTAACGTTATACGCACAATTAGTCTGTACTGATCAAATAATTCATGCATTATTCTAGCACTTTTAAGCCATGTCATACATTTGTTTAGAAAAACATAAAAAGGGCACTTGTGTGGCAACAAATATACTTGGAAATGTCATCACAATGTCAACATGTAACTTCTTGTAAAAATAAAAACAAATTATATGTCATATCTTGTAAAGAGGTAATATCATGCCAAACTGCATTGAAAAAAGCATATACTGTATTTAATAATATATAATTATCAATCTGGTGGTAAATTTGACATACTGAAGTGAAAAAAATGTAAAGTCCGCAACACTGCTTTAAGCTCCCATAATTTAATACAAAGGCAACGGCTCAACGTTTCGACCCGTCTTTAGGCAAAAGAAGAAGATGTTGCCTTTGTATGAAATTATGGAAGCTTAAACCAGTGTTAGGGAATTTACATTTTTTCACTTTAGAATTTCTCATTTGTCCTGCACCTGCCAGAAGGTGGGATGTGCACACAATGCTTTTATACAAGTTTGACATACTGCACATCTGGCCCACAAAACTCCTAATTCAATTTCAACCAATTACTGCATTAAACTTTAGTGGAAGCAAGGCCACATTCATTTGAAGATTTGTGAAAAGATTTTGGTGTGACTTTGACAACAGTACATATGAGCAAAATTAGACTATAATTGCATTAAAAACTATGAATTGAACTCCATTATACATGTTGGTAAAGATTGTACATTTTTAAATTACTTTTTAATGTGCACTAACTAACTTAAGTACAAACATAAACTTGTTTTAAGCTATTGACATGTAGAACCAGAAATACTGTTCCATAATAAAACCTTGTTGTATCCAAGCCAACTTTCATTTACAGTTCAAAAAATGCAGTTAAGAGTTCTGTAACGGTTTCAACACTTACAAAAGTGACTTCAAATTAACAATGTTAAATGTATACAAAAGTGCGGTTATACATGTCAAGTGACAAATCCAAGGGCTTTACTGCCAAATTAACAGCAGCAAATATGTATAATTTTAGTTTACACTTGATTTTACATTTTTTTGCAAGCTAAATTGATTGGTTTAGGGCTACATGTTCCTTCAGAGTTTGGCTAGTAAATAGAATACAACCCTTTTGGAACTAACAGCTTTAGACATGATTAGAGTAAAATACATGCAGGTCTTTTCTCTTCTTAGGTAAAAAATACAAATAAAAAATACATGTTGTATACAGTCATTCCCTGTAGTGAAATCCCAGACAATACATCTCAGCATGTAGAAAACATATTTAGCTAATTACCATGTAAACAATTATAGTATTGGTCACAGTGTTTCAACAGGGGGTGTCATATTGGAATTTAAATTTAAGCCACTAAGCTATACATTCTGCAGCATTACAGTTAAACCATTATACAGTCAATGTGTGTGAAAACACATGATGAAGTGGAATGTAAAGCCTCTGCATTTGAGCTATAGAACTGAATTTTTGGCTACGGTTTGATTGCAACAACCTTATCCAGAATATTCTAATACAATTCTATACAAGAGTGATACAAACATGTACACAAAGGCTCCATAAAAAAACTAATTTAAAACTTTCATTTAATGTGTGCCATTTAAGAGCCACAGTGCAATGAAAAATCTACGGAGCAGTTAAGTCTTGACATGTAAATGTAGTTGCAACAGTTAAAACACGGCTTTAAAAAGCCCATCAGCTAAATCACTTATTATTAATGTGTGCTGAATTTTAAAGTTATTATGGATGCGATAAAACCGTCTACTAGTATCAGCATACAGATATAAATCATTATGTAATTCAGGCAAAACACCACCTGAGGGGGACAAAATGAAAGGCTTTCTACTTCTAGAGTTGAAACTGCGACAATTAATTGAAATAAATGTGCAATAACCTAGACAATATTGTTGTTTCATGTTGCAGTTGACCACACGTCCAACCTGACCTCTGTCTGTCCACTTTCTTGTCATTTCCAGGAGTAAGACACTGTGTGCATTGTGGACCATGTGCTGTGCTGTTGGGCTTCCTGGAGCTGAGGGAAGTAATCCCATCAGCCACTGTTGGTACTAGCAGCATCTTCTGGCGGACACAGACGGCTGCCGGGTGAGTTTAAAGGACTCGTTGCTCTCCACCTCAGGATTTTCCAGGGGTGGGATCTGTTTACCTAAACACACAGCACAGGGTCATTTACAGAGGTACCATCTTCCTCTTTACTGCTAACTTTTCAAATAACACAGTACACACAGACACACATAACACAGACGCAACATACAGCAAAGATGTGAAACCTACTGATTTTCTGAAAGAGCTCCTCAACATTGACAGCATTTCGGGCACTAGTCTCGATGAAAACAGCTGCAATTGATTCAGCAAACTCCTTAGCTTCCTTCATAGGAACTTCCCTGTAAAAGAGCACACTAAAGTAAGTTTTAAGTAGGTTCACCCTTAAAAAGGGTCCAATGGCAAATCAAAAAATCTTCTATTCACTAAATCTCTAACTAGTTTGCTCTGGAAAAGTGCTGGGGGAGAGGACACATGGAAGAGCAGTTGAGGTTTTTCATGATAGAAATGCAACTTTACCAAAATGGTGCATCATGAAGATTCCTGAAACAAACCTTTCCCAGTTACACTTTACTTGAAGTTTTCTACAGAACAGTGACACTGTCAAGAACGTATCATAAAACATTATAAACAAGTCAGAAACGGTTATGACATAACGCTTTTTTAGTAAGTGTCATTCCGTTTTGTCATGACAAGTTATGGTTATTGTTAGGGTTCATGCGTCAGGACAGTGTCATTTGAATGTCATGTGTTCATGAGTTCATGTGTTCATTGTGTCATGTCACTCTAAAACTTCAAGTAAAGTGTTACCCTTTTCCCTGTCTTATATTTAATGTAGTGTCCCCTTCCACAGAGAGAGCAAACAGAGAAATCTATGTCTACACAACAAGTCACTTTTGTGTTTTTAAATTTAACTTGCAGACAGAGAATATACAGTGGCCAGGAGGGACAATATTTAAAAATGATAAAGAAAGAGCACTTCCTTAGCCAAAACACTAAAAGACAATACTAGCAAGTGTCTTGGGCCACCTTGACCAAGGTTCAGGAGGTGTCTCTGCTGTCAGTAGTTAAACAAAATACAATGTATGGTAATTATTTAGGGTAAACAACAAAATATACACCAATATAATGTTAGATTCTTCCTACAGTTGCAAGACAATTGAAGATCACAATATGATTTTCTCAGCATAGTGGACTTGACATGGGTTACATAACAAAAATAACAAGAAGATTACTTTATTGTTTGTGTTCGTTCACTAAACCTGTAAGGTTGTAAACCTGTAACTGGTAAGGGTTTGCTGTGCTGAAAGTCTGAACAAGAAATCAAGAGTGACCACAGTAAGTCTGTGGGGGCAAACAAGCAAGAGCAAAAAGTAAGAAGCTCATATTTTATAATAAAGAGATGGATGTGTGTGTGTGTCTGTGTGTGTGTGTGTGTGTGTGTGTTTGTGCTGATGCAGGACAGACTTCTAGTGTCTAGCGGTTGTTATAGTGTCACTTAAACTCAAATATAATTACCATAATACCCATGAGAACTAGTTTCTTTACAACTATATGACCATCTAAGAAAAGAAACTCACCTGATGTCTCCTAAATCATTCTTGTTTCCTGCTATGGCTACAACAATGTCCTCTGGACCGTGTTCTTTAAGCTCTTTCACCCATTTCTTCAGTGTCTGGAAAGAGTCCTGAACAACCACAGCACATCACAGTCAACACTGGGATATGGACTTCATGAGAATATGCTTGTGTCACATATTCATCGCATTTGTTTTCAGACACCGTTTCCATGAACAGACCAGGAAAGAATGATATTTGTAGGTCCTGGAAGCGAGGCATCCCAGAGAGATGGAAAAGTAATTGAGTTTTACATCAGGCTCATAGCGCGAAAGCAGCTTCTTCTGTTACACACATTTAATTTACAACACATCAGCAGCTCTAATGGTACATATACTCTCACATGAACGCGCAAAATTAAGGGGAAGGGGTAAGATAGAGAAATGAGATTCAGCCTTAGGGGTGGAGGACATTGCTTGAGCCCCTCGACAGTTGTTTATAATATAATTTTTTTCAAAGTTGGACAAAGTTGCTAATTATTCATTTTTGTTATGGGAATTTTGTCCACTAGTCTGAGAATGTCACCACTCCACACAGGCTAAATTTACTGCCACTTGATTTAAATATGATAACTGTTATTCTTACCAGCTTTGTAATGTCATAGACAATGACAGCAGCAGCCGATCCCCTGTAGTACATAGGAGCTAATGAGTGAAACTAAAAAAGACAACATATATATAGTAGTTAGCATGATCAATCGTGATAGCAAATCAATCACAGTTATACAGAACTGTCACCCAAGTGCTTTATAAAGATGAGTTCAAAAACAGTCTATGACCATTTAAACTGAACCCAATAAATAAATCTAAATCTGGATCTTAACATTGAAAATGTTGTGTCAACTTGAATACATTTCCTTCCCCAAGAAACAAACAAATCTTTATTTTAATGTTTCAAAATATGCATTGTTTTCATGGCCTGGCAGTCTTCTTCTCTTCTCTTTTACAAGCTACCTTTACAGCACATCCACCAGCTGTTGAAATTCATTACCACCAATTGCAGTCAGCACACATGTAAATCACATCATCACCCTTGTACTTGTCACAATATATGCAATAGAAACAATAATGGCCCCACTCATCAAAACATAGCTCTACAGCACCACTAGTGGTCAAAAACTTCACAGAGCATGCAGCCAGTGGTCATAATACCAACACTATAGTTAATTAAGTGTAGTGTAGGGAAAGACCGATTATCGGCCCTGGACAAATATTGGGCCGTTTCTTGGCAGTTTGCAGATTATCTGTATGGGCGTTTTATTTTGCCTGATAACCGATTAAGTTAATCAATTAAAATGTGCGGTACTTTGGCTCCGCTACACCTCTGTGTCTGTCCCTCTGCTTCAGTTTCACTCATCACTGAGTCTGACTTAATGTCCTGCCCACAACACTATCTGACTATCGCTCTCAGTCTTGAAAAGACACTATTGGTTGATCCCTAGTGTAGTGACATGAATTTTTTAAATACCCCCCATCACACAGCTAGTCACATATGATAAGTTCAATATTAGTCCAACAGATAAAGAGAACTTTAAACCCTGGTAACAGAGGTTTTAAGATATCATTAATTTCACACAAAAGCATGAAATACTTGAACTACTTTTCCCATGCTGTAAGCATGTCTGGCCAACTTTAACTACCCACACCATCCTCCCTCAATAAAATGAATCACTGTGATGATACCACAGTCTCGTGACCTTTGAACCTTATGTGAATTATCCTATTTCACACCTAATAATAACTCTATGTCACGAGGAACACTAACAGTGAAATGATTGTGTCACTGCTAGCTTCCTGATGCAAAATGTAATGGAAAATGTACTTTTTAAAAGTCATGTCATGTGTGTAAACTTGAAGCTAATAATAAGTAAATGAGGAATTTCTGTTGTGGATGCACTCACCCTTTCCTGTCCGGCTGTATCCCAGATCAGAAATTTGTGTAGTTCATTTCCTGATGGCACTGTTTTGGTTAGGAACGATGCCCTGGGGGTTATAAAGAGCATTTTACTACAATGCGTCCAAGCATGTTCTTTAAAAAGCAGAGAAAACAAATAATATTGAGAATAAAGATGGTCGACACCAAATCCATGTTGCCTGACATAGAGGCGTACAAAACAACCATCAAACAACAAAGGGCCAGCACATAAATCCTACAAAAACATTTGTTTAAATATGGTTTCAATTTTTTTGTCATCTTCTCAAAGCAAAAATAACTTTTTTTTTCTTTTCTTTTTTTTTTTTTTTTTAAAACCATCTCAGCTTATCTTATCTAATGTTGCCTTTTGCATGACCGGATGTCAGATGTCACCAGTCTCACGTTTTATCAAAATAAAGTTTATTTCCTCAGTGTTATTCAGCTTGGCATTTATCTTATATACACTATATTCATTTGTATTTGTAATTGGTAGCAAGTCTGCTAATAGTGACCTGAACTGCATTTCAAAAATATGTATAAACCATTGGTTTTTTAGGGAGGAATATGCTATTGCGGAATCCTTTTTTTCTGATGTCCGACTTAATATTCCCCCCTCTGTAAATCAAACCATTTAGAACAGTTATATCAATTTGCCAATTGACTTATTATTATTACTCATTACTCATTATTATAAAAGATATGACTTGAAATCTCGAATCATTGTAAAAATGTCACTTTACACTTCACATGGTCAAATTGATAGTTCCCAATTTAGGATTTGGACTTTATTTGATATCAAACCTTGACTTTATTTGGAACAACAAAAAGTGTGGAGCAAAGATGTCTCTCTCTTATTGGTTTGTTTCTTGCCGTTTTAACACTATCTTTTGTGATTTGTACTGCGACATTCTTACCCTATTGTGGGACTTATGTTGTGGTCAAAATGATCCTGAACAAATCGACAAACAATGCTGGATTTCCCAACTCCAGTGTCCTGAAAATAGAGGGTTAAAACATCAGTTACCGCAGTCCTCCTAACAAACGTACGTAGAGTCGCTGGTCACTATTAAACCCTGTTGATTAGGCAACTGTCTGGTCACATGCCCACCCCATCAGATTGCTTCCGGTTTGTGCATAAATTCCACTAGCTCTGAATTAAAAGTCAGTACTTATTTGTAATAGACATCTCCCAATTACCTAGCTAACGGTAACAGTTAAGTAAATTAACATGAAAACTCAAGACTTTAATGGCCTTTTTGGCTGCATGTCATTTAAGCTTCATCATTCCTTTTTGGTGATCCAGGTATAATGACAGCTCGTATTCTAGCTTTTCATAGCTGGCTAGCTAAAGTATGAATACAATCTGCAATAAGCAGAGGGGATTGGTAGGGCATTATCTGTGGTTAACGCTACCTTAGGACGGTTGGCATTTAACAAGTCAGTTTTTGTGACGGATTTCTCAGGCCTTGTAAACTTTTATGTAACTCTTGCACGTTTGCAGTTCCCGTTTACTTTATTGATAAACTAACTAGCTAACACTTTACAGTTCAGAATGGACATCCCTGTCACCGTCCATGAAGAGGGACTGCAGTGTGATTTGCTGACGCAGCAGGAAATCTAACTAACGGCTTGCATGTTGCGGTCGGTATGATGATGACGTAATAGGTGATAAACTGTCTGAACCGTTAAAAAAAAACAGATAGCCTACTCGACTTTGAAACGTTAAAAACAGACGTCGTTAAAGTTACAAGATGATAAAGCAAATGTAAAATAACTGCTGCGCCCACTGTGCGATCAGCTATTGGTTTTCAGTCAACAACTAGCGGTAGCTATCAACATTTTCGAAGTTTTACAAGATAAAGTCAACAGTTAACAAAATAAGCGACTGTTTACAGGGCAGTCGTCTCAGTTAGTGTACTAGTTAGGTCTGTTAATATGTTGTTAACGTCAAACTAATATCGGTTATAACTAGCAGACAAGAACGAATTTTGGTGGATAACGTTAAACAAAAACATCTGCCAGTGGCACTTACCCCTAAAAGGCAAACTTTGAGCTCCCTTATAGCCATGGTGAGTTTTGAAAGTTTTTAAAACATTATTTAACAATGTTAAGTCAGTGTCTTTGTCTCGTCATGCTTGAAACTCTGATTTCACCCCCTCTTCATGGGTAAAAGAGAAACCCAGCCCCTGAGACAGACAGACTGACCATCTAACAACTAAACTGGACCAAGCGGAATAAATGATGAATAAAACTTCTGGTGACGATTTTCAAAATAAGACTCGCATAGCCTGATGAAGCCATAGACATATATATATGTGGATGTAGCTACATATAGGCCTATACTCATTCCTTTAATCGATCCGTGGATATACTCCATATTGTGGCTCTCCCCATGTTTTAAGACTTCTAAAACAAAAGTTTGCTAATAATAATGTGTGTGTGAAATGGCTTTTCCACAAAAACTTTAAATATGTCAATGTCAATTTTATTTCTATAGCACATTTAAAAACAACAACAGTTGACCAAAGTGCTGAACAGGGTCGATGTCAAATACATAAATAACACGTGTAAAAATCACTCCAACCAAAATACATCACAAGGAGACAAACAACAACACTTTAAAACATCAGAATCCAGGTTAATGAGGGTTAAAAGCTACAGCAAACAGGTGCGTCTTAAGCAGCGATTAAATACCTTGTTATTGCATCTACTCCTCCCTACTTTTCACCCAGTAAGTTGCATTTTGAATGGTTATAATTCACAAAAATATGCTTGTACGTACTGTATGTGCCTCTAATCATAGGGTACATTTTCCCCCTGAATGTGAAAACAGCACTCTAGGCGGTAAGGAATATCAACAGCTGGTGGATGTGCTGTAAAGGTACAGCTTGTAAAAGAGAAGAGAAGAAGACTGCCAGGCGATGTAAACAAGTTATTGTTCTGACAGCCGTCTAGTGTTCAACTCTGCACATGATTATTCTGCACAGTGAAGGTTAAACAAACATCCATGTGAAGTAACAATAGGCAAAATAAAAGGAGTGGATGAGGATTATAAATAAGTACCAGTTAATAATATTCGTGGATATTGTCTGTTTGAGTAAAGAAGCTTTTAAACTAGATTTAAATTGACTCCCCCATAAATAAGTTACTTTCCACTCAGCTATAGTTATTTAAAGTCAAAAATACAACAAACAAAACCGTCCGAAACTAAAGATATGCTTTAATTTTGAAACCAATTTTGCTTGTATCCGGTCTTTTTTCTGACTGTTCTTTCCTACTCGATGCTGTTACTTTCCAAATCGGAAACTAGCAATGACAAAAGTCGGGTGGGTTTACGATCGTTTGCATACTAATTCCTTGACTCTGAGTCCAAACCCAACATTTACACGCTTCACTTTTACAAAATGGATGCAAAGGTTTTATTTAGAACCTCATTAGTCTGGGAGAGGGGAAAGTATTCAAAGAACGTGTAATGGAAAATAGGAAGGCACCAAATCCGGACTTCACTTCCAGTAGAATACAGTAGTTGAGTAAAAAGGTAAACAGACTGTATGTGAGTCAGAGAAAGAGACAGAAATGCTGATAAGTTACTCAGATCAACACTTTATTCTTCACAGCATTATTCTGTCTGCAACAATAAGCTACAAAAGCTTGGAACAATATGAAAATAACCTCATGAGAAGCTTCTGAGCCCAATCTAGCACACGTATCTGTTTCAGTCACAGGATTAAAAACAAGTTGAATCATGAGTCCAGATGAGATTGCTTTGATTTGCCCGTGACCAAAGCAGGGACAGTTACACTAGCATACTCCATACAGGTCATTAATAATAATAAAAAAAGAATGTGACAAAACATAGGAGCTGAAAATACAGTATGTTTGCAATTTTACAATGATATACACACATGGTAAGTAAGTCAAGACGTGTCTTTGCTTTAAATATCACTGAGCAATGACAGTACTTTGCAATAGCCATGGATCAGTGGTGAAATTAAATGACTGACTTGTAATCTTTAAGGTTTTTTTGTTTTTTTTTTTACTCACTTTCAACTGATGAACAATAACTCCACACATCAAGAGTTCAAAAACATAACCAAATACACAACAAAACTAAATAAGCCTCCTGCGTGTCTCAGCACACATTTTGGCGCCAATAATCATCGCTACAGATTTGTCGTTCCATCACAAAACTGCAGAAATGTAAATTTTCCACGTTTTCTTGTTTGTGCAAGAGAAGCAGAGAGAAGAGAGAAGATGATTGCACTATAGAGCAAAGTGTGACTGTAACAATGCGGCCTCCAGCTGTTTGTCTATCTATATTATCCAGTGATGAATATACTTCTGTTGCGTATTTGTTTGCCATTCATGTTTTTATCCACTGGTCAGTTGGGAGGCACAGCGCCACTGTGTTTATGTGCAGCTGCTGTTCAAAGAAAAGAAAGCAGCTACAATATATTTATACATATATTCATATATTACTAAAAAGCTGTTACTTAAAAATCAATGTATTTCTTGAATAGTCATCCGTATTCTTCAGAATACTACTTAAATATATAATATATAGATAAACCAATCATAAATTCTTCATTATTCAAAGAGCTTTTGTTTTAGTGGTTCTCTGGGGAAATGTGTCCAGTCTGGCATCTTTGTTTATGGCACAGTGGTCTCTTTCCTAAGATGAGGGATATAGTGAGATACAAGAACTGAGATTATATCTGGTCTATGTTCATCACTTGAGCCCTTTCCAGCAACAATAAGCTATATGTCACATACTGGCAAGGTGCCTGACTTTTTTTTTTTAACCCTCTTCCTTCCCCCTACATGCTCCCCCCACCCACTTCTACCTTCATACATGCTTGGCACTGTGGATTTGATAATATGGTCCACCTAGTCTCTCACAGTAGTAGCCACTACATCAGCTTCTCTAGTTTTTGGTGTTTTGCATTGAAAAATGAGAAACAAGGTTTTTGATTCCTGCTAAAAAAAGGTTCAGGACGCCAAAGACAGTATAACAGATTTTCAATGGCTGCCACTTGGTGCACACAATTATTAATTAACTCATGGATCCAGCAAAGTGAAATCTTCAGTGGATGACGAGTGACACTACTGGACAACTGACCAGCGGTAGAGACGTACGGCAGCACAGAGCCACCAAACACATCACTGAGATGATATTTCACATGTTGGTGTCCCTCCTGTCTTTGTTTGGTGAGGGCTTTGAAGGATCCTTTGCTGCCTTGCCATTGACGGAGGAAGAGGTGTCGGCACCGGCAGCCACCGCGGCAACCAAACATTTGGTCTGCTCCTCAGTGCGGGGCTCTGGGCTGGGCTGCGTGGGGGGGGCCTGCTCCACCGGCGGCTGGACGGTCAGTTCCTGCTGCAGTTTGTGGCTGTGCAGGAGGCGAAGCTGAACGCGGAGCTCCAAGATGGCTTCCTGCTCCTCGTGGATGGCCTGGTTCAGGTGGGTATTTTTGTTCTACAGGGCAATATAACAGAGACAGTGCTTGACAAACTTACTACTTCATTTCTGGCAATATTTACAGAGAAAATGTTTATTTTATAATGCTCACGGCCGTATTTAAACAAAACAGATTCAGACTAGGTATTACAATTTTCTAAAAACAAACAGTATCACAGTGTACTTTAAGACTTTACTCTGTCAGAACTCCATACACTTTACTCCATCTTAAAAAGGTAAATAACACACTATGATGATACTAGCAGTATGTGTTAAATGTTTTGTTCACCTCCAGTTCCTCATTTTGTTTCTGCAGGTCTTCCAGTATCATCTGCAGCTCTTCCTCATCTTCGCTCTCACTTTCGCTGTCAGACGAATATTCCTCTGTCTCACTGCGCCCCTGCTGCCGGCTGAGGAATACAACACTGGGTTACATTTAATGACAGTTGTACATGATATTCCAACATATTTAGAACCTAAAATGGTTTCAGTCTTTTCCTACCTCTGTATGTCTGCAATCTCTGCTCGCAGTCTCTCGATTTCTTCCTTCTCAGTAGCAATCTGTCTACGGAGCACCTGCTCAAGAGAGATCAGCTCCTCCTGCTCTGTTAGGATCTCATTTTCCTGATAATTGAGAGGAATGGGGGAAGAGACACAAAATAATTCCATTACAGGTTGGCTTACATGGAGCTTAGTAACAATGTGTGTTTGAATGACTCACCTGTGCTAAGAGGAGGTTAATTACTTCCTCTTCATTCTCAGTCATTTCCTCTTTTGAAACATCCTCCTTCGAGAGGCTTGCTATCTCCTGGGCTATCTTACTCTCACACTCCTAAAAGGCAAAATGATGAATAAATAAAGACCATAATGGACAAGCTTTTCTGGTTTTCACAGTAAATGTTATATCATATGTCACGATATATTAAAATGTTTGTTCACAGCAAGGTGTTGATTTATGCCTATGCTACGTTTAGAGGCTGTAGTCCAAGTGTTGTTGTACTGGATAGTTATTGATCTTATTAAATATATTAAAATATGCATATAGTATCTAGACACAACTTACCTGTCGTTTGGCCTCCCTCAGTTTGCGTTTTAGAGCCGTCAGGATTCTCTGAACCTCCCAGAGCCGCTCTTCCTTAGATAAGTCCTTCACCCCTGCCTGCAGGTCCCTGTGCAGGCAGTTCAGCAGGAACTCCTAAAACACATTTTTCTTGTATGTCATAATTCAGTTGACCTTCCAGAACTACTTAAAATGAGTAATCATCTAACAAAGTTTCAATTAAATAATTACAGCAATCAGTGGCAAACTAAAGTGATTCTCGAATGATGATCATTTAAAACAATTAAAAAAAAAAAAAAGACATCTAGTTTCTCATGATTTATTGCTTGTGAAAGGTTGAGACAGAAACCTTTTTACTAGGATGACATTTTAGAACAACATAAGTCAACTTGAAGATGTCTGCAGCAGTTGTGTCTCCACTTTCTGTTTTTTGTACAGTGACATGCAGCAAAGGGCCGCAGGTCAGAGTCGAACCCGTGGCTGATGTGTCGAGAATTAAACCTCTATATTGGTGCGAGCCACTCAAGACGAGATTTTAACACTATTTTAAAGAAAACTTCAATGAAGAAATATGACTGGAAAAACAGTTTCTCTTCCCGCATTGACTACTTCATGTCATTGTTCTCTTCACTCAGTACGACCGTCCCTAATAACGCTGCCGCAAGGCAAGGTCATCTAGACAATCTCACATCACCCCTGTACTCAAGCCACTGCACTGTCTCCCTGTCAAATATAGGCTTCAATTTAAGATTCTCACATTAACGGTCAGTCACCTGCATATGTGGCCGACCCACTGGAACCTTATTAGACAGCCCTCTAAGGTCTACTGCATCAAATGTAGTAACTGTTCGTCGCACCTTGCTCAGGACCTGTGGTGAACGAGCCTTCGACTGCGGACTCTTTTAAAAATCAGTTAAAGACCTAATTCTTTTAAACATGCGTTTGGCTGTCTGCATTTTATTTATTTTTTAAGCGTTACTTTATGATTTTTATTGTGCACTGGGTTTTAATTGTTTTATATTGTATGTTTTATGTTAAGCACTATAAACATAAATTTGACTTTGTTTTACTTAACTTTTAACTGAACTCAAACATAAAATAACAATAAAAAATTAAAAATTTTTTAAGCGCAAACCATAATCAAAGTAGCACTTTTACTCTCTCAAACAGAGACTGAACAAACATCTTCAAAACATGATACACTGCTCAGCCTAAGCTATGGTCATGTTCCTTTTTGAGGAATAGGAGCATGTCCACGTTCTATATTGTATCAACACTCGAAAATCAAAAAATAAAGCTTATTTTACATTTGTTTCACAGTGATTATGTTCTAAAACAACAGTACCCTCTACTGTTCTAACACTGGGTTTTACTATTTTCCAATTCCAACTCCGTTATTGCTTTGCACAGGTTAACTCAGAGTCATCTTTGGAGAACAGGCGGGCAATCTTCTACGCCAAGTTTGAGGTCAAAGCCAGACTCATGGATAAGACCAACCAGGCCAGACTCCGTCATGCTGGCTCCTGCTGATATTGCTAGACAACTTTTCACCTTGACAAGAAATCTTGTCACGTTTTTATCGTCACACCTCTTCTAAACAGTAGGCCTGCACAATTAATTGTTATAAAATCGCGATCTTGATTCACCCTGTTAACGATTTAATTTTTAAATTAAATTCCATATCAGCTGGAGCTTGGAAATAATTAGCTTAACTTAGTATAACCAGTGGAAGTGGGGAAACGTCTAGTCTGACTGTCCAAAGGTAAAAACCCACCTACCAGCACCTCTAAACCTTACTAATTAACAATATATATCTGGTTTGTTGTTCCGGTTTTACAGAGGGTTATGTGAAGTACTGTTTCCTGTCTTGTCTTTGACTCCAGTTTCATACTGAACAAACGGAATAAGCTAATTTTCCCCCAAAACTTCAAACTTTAATTTTAGCCCTTTAATTTCCCATTAACCAATTTTGTCAATGATTTAATTGACCAAAAATAACAGCAGGGCTGAACCCACCTGTCGTCGGATCTCCTCTTTGATGTTCTCCTGGGTCTCAGGCAGCGCCGGCATGGTTGCCATGTTGGACCAGCGAAGTGGCCGTACCACAGGCTTAAGGACTACGTCTCCAAACAGCTCCCTCACGTGTGTGAAGAACATATAAAGAACACGGTTCCCAATCTGAAGGTAATATGGTAAACAAATCAGGGAACACAAAGCACACAGTATCAGAGCTCTGCACAAACTGCATCTAGTCTTGCAGTGCAGGCCAGATAAGGTTTGTATTCTGTGTGTTAGACTGTAGTATGAAAACCTATTATCACTGTGCCACCTACTTCAAAACACAAATTCCTGTATATTTACTTAGCATGATCAAACTGACCCTGGACTCCACTCATTAGTTGAGAGAAGGTGATGTGAGGAGTACTGCTGCTGTTTGTTCAGAATAAGTGGAGCAGCCATAGAGATGTCCCCCATAGGAATAAATCAGATTCACGAAACTAGGCCAGGGTTTTAGAGATGAACTGAATGTTTGATCCAATAAAAACTCTGTTGATTTGTTGCTAAGGGGAGGTTTCTTATCTTTGAGGTACACTTGAGCCTGAGCCCTAAAACCTATTTTTCCATTTGATGTTTAGTTAGCCTGTTGCTGGGCAACATTTTAACATCTTTTTTTCCTACTGATCTCCATTTACCCAGCTTGATCTATTCTTCCTCTCTGACCTGTATGGTTGGGTTAAGGACGATGGAGATATTCTGAATATTCATCTTGGTGTCCGCCTCCCTGGCGATGACGTGGTCCATGTGCGTGATAAGCCAGGAGAGAATAAGTCGGCTCTCCGGCGCCACCTCAGTCAGCAGCCTCTGGAACTCCGACATCTTCTCCGCCTCCACCTGCCGACCGCAGGCGTCCTCAAAGCGCTGGGCCAGATCTCGGCCCAACAGGTTATCTGGCAGTTCGCGTAGGTACTGCTTCAGTAGGCTGGCAACCGTGTGAGGGTCATACTCCTCAAGGCAGGGGCACTCCTCACGGTCATATGCTGCTTTCAATTCATCCACCTTGGACTTCATGCCTGAGAAAGAGAGTTGATTTGAATATCAATCAGACATACAAATATTAAAATACTATTTTTTTTCACAAGATGATGGAAAATTCAACAGCCTCCCAAAGTTACTCTACCTGAGACTCGGTAGATGCCTTCACACGTCATGCCATAACTTTCAATGTAGTCCAAACATTCTCTGAAGATGGCTGGCAGCTGGATCCCATCATACAGAGCCGTCCTCTTGACAGCTTCAGTCAGAGGTGCTCCAAAGATGGGCCTGAAGGTGGGGATCTCCACTGGGACTGGCTCTGCCTCTGTTGTCGGTTTCTTCTTCTTCTTCTTCTCCTTCCATTGTTTAACCACATCTGCAGCCGTCAGGTCCTTAGATTTCTTATCCTTAGCCTTGTCCTCCTTGGGTCCCTTCTCCTTTACCTTGAAGTCCTTTTCCTTCTTCTTGGAGAAGCTGGGCTTCTTGAACACATGGATTCCCTTGGAGCGCTTCATCTTGGATGGGCTTTCTGCTTCGTCTGCTGAACTGTCCTCCTGGAAAGCGGCGTAGCCTTCCGCTATGAAAGTAAAGAAAGAGTAAGAAGAGACAAAAATAGGGTTAGATCTGAGGGGTGAAACACCCGTTTTCTTATTTTCCTCCTACGACAGAACCATGATAGCAGTGATACAGAAACAGGAACAGAGATGTGTGAGAGAGAGAAGATAGCGAAGGAGGGGGAGAATGGGGACTTAGAAAAGAGGTCAGCCACAGATTTAGCATAGCTCCCACAGCACCTTACGACTCTCCTCTCTAGAACAGGCTCAGTTAATATATATTTTTCCTCAGAGCAAATAGCTACAGAGCAGTGTCAAAGGCAGTAAGTGGCCTCTTTGTCTCCTCTAATTGTCTCTACTCTGGGTTTCCCGTAGAACAGTCCCTTTGTATCACGCCTCTGCCTGAGACACACCTTCACTGAGCTCTCTGGGTGTGCTCTAAACAGTCCATCTCTTCCACTCTCTCACCATACTCTGGTGTAGGAGCTAAATACAGACATGGAAATATCCTGATACAAAGTGGACAATGAGCCTGACAATCACTTAAAAACATTCTCAGTAATGGAACATTTTTCACAGCTACAGCCATCAGGATGGAAAAGTGGGAATCTCTCTCTCTCTCTCTCTCTCTCTCTCTCTCTAACGTATTATTATACCCATGAACATTGTATGTATTGTGTGTTATACTCATAAACATTATTTTATAAGCAGAGTTTACAATTAGCACCATCCATCAGCCAAATGCTGGTAAAGTGAGTGGATGTTAAAATTTCACATTCACTAGTCATTGAGCTGGTGGACATAATATAATAAGTCAGTAATTTATAAGTCAGCAGACAAACATTAGGATCAGTCTGACAAAGATTTGTAGGACACAAAGTCGCTTATTGAAAATCTTCTAAAGCTTTCAGCCATTTCTCGTCGCCTTGACAAAGTTTGAAAAATGGCTGAAAGATCCGCAAAATATCCAGTATGTGACCTTGAGCTTTTCCAAACTGCTTTTTCCAAGGTCAATAATAAACCACAAACTACAGGATTGTTCCTTACTCCTTTTCTCCTTCTTCTTGAACTTGTTCTTTTTCTTGCTGTGCTCTTTGTCATCGTCTGAGACGTAGGCGTCAGGTGCCTCGTGGTGATGGCCATCATGAGGTGGCGATGGTTCGCCAGTACGGTACAAGCCGGGGAACTTGGTGGGACTGATCTCCTCAGAGCTGGGGGTGCGGGCCACACCCCCTGGGTTCTCAGCCCTGCGCTGCTCTGCAGGGCTGCTGCTGGGGGGCAGGAAGCACTCAGTCATGGCTGCTCTGGCCTTATCACTCCTCTGATTGCCACATCACCTCTCCATCACACCTGTAGTGGGCAGAAATACCAGATTCTAACACAATAAAACCCTGCATTCAACTTCCAGATAATCTCAAGTGTGTCAATTTATTTTAATTTTATTTTAATTCCTCCTGCCCGTTATCAATGGGTTAGTCGTCCATTATTTAAGCTGTGGGCAGTGGCCGGGTCTGCTAGTTTTTCAAGGAGTTTAATTTGATGTTTTGTATATTTATTTTTGTGTCATATGGGAACTAAAACTTATATATGAATTGAACTTGAAAAACCTGCTTAACAGTACTTTTCACAATATAGATGTAAAGAATTACTAAAGGATTTTAAACTTGAGTCTCTCATTCCATTCCAGAAGTAGCTTAGAACTATATGAAAGACATTATAGCAACAGAAATGTACATAAACAACAATAACAAGAAATTTTAAACAAAATCTACTCAATGTCTCAGCAGTACTTGCACCACCAAATGGAAATCTAAATGGCATAAGAAAAGGTAATTTGTATGCTGTTTAAAATGAATTACAATTAATTATCTCTTTAGGCGAGCTGTGATAATGAAAGCAAACAAAGTTATTTTTCACCTAGGCTAACATTTAAAACCAGTAACGAATCGAATAATCTGTAGACCAAACTCAAATTTTGTACTGAAAGAGGTAAACTTAATAGCACAACAAAACTATCTGTAGCCCTTTCCGCTTCTTCTTCTTTCTTTGTTTCTTGAATATTTTAATGACGAATGTATGTACAGAACAACTGCAACAGTTACGTCCACCCACCAGATGGGGCTCTGCTATATGAACATTTTGCATGTCCTACTTTTAACATGCCAATTCTGACAAACAGTCAGCAAAATCAAAACTACAGTACACTCCATCATCTAAAGTTAGATTGATTTATCAAAAACACAGCCCTGATGACTGTAGATGAAAATATTAAGACAATAATTTGAAAAACAGTACGTCAGTCTGCTTTGTTTATGTTAAATCAAGCACAAAAATCGAACTCCTTAGCCGTTTTTACATGTTTTAGGAAGTAACTTATACAATAATTAACAATAATTTACGTAACTACCGAAGTAAATACGTAAATTATAGTAGGTAGTTTGTGCGTTTAAAAAAAGATACGCTTCAATTTACCCTACTAACCACCGTAAGGTGTTTCTAAAACTTACTGTAAGTTGAAGATATCCTTTTACATATTGATACTAGAAACAACTTAAATGTAAGTCAAGTGGTTAGTAAGGTGCAATGCGTTGCAGGACCAAGAAGACAAATGTAATACATAACGCAACAACAGCTATACATTCACTTACATTCACAAACAAAGACAAAAAGTCTTAATTGAACTCTGGACACCAAAACTATTAATTCAATGCTTGTCTGACATCTTAAATCTGCCTTCCTTCCCTGTGCAGGTTATCCTCACTCACTTCTTGCCTTGTTTCTATAGAAAAGGTTATAAAACAAAACCGGTCATATATCATCAACTGGCTGTTAGAATACTTGGGCTAGTTGCTTCGCAGATAAATGTAAGGATATTTACAGTAAAACAGTCAGAAACTAGAAGCTCTCATCTGAATGGAGGGGCCCATATGCTAACGTTAACGTTATTTCAGCTAGCTGCCAACCTGCTAAGCTAGCCGACTAGCTACCCTATCCGTCACGATTAAAGCTACCGTTTCATCCAGACAAAACCAACATGAGACATATAGTTAGCAACGTGTGCTTAACTCTATTTTGTAACTGCTGTACTGTCATTGAACACGCAAAAAAACAAAGGACAAGAAACTTTACCAAGAACTATCCCGTTCGGTCAGTTTCAGAGTGGAGCTTCCGGTTGTCTGTACACTAAATAAACCCATCTACGCTTGCGCCACAGCCGAAGTGCTTCATAGGAAATGTAGTTCGAAAGCGAACGCTTCAATTGCTTGGATCTTTCACCACAAATGTATAGTCTATGTAGGTTTCTTGGCCCACAATGATCTAGAATTAATAAAAGGACGTTGAGGCTGTGGTCTCATTTTGATCTTAACCACAATCTTGCTGTTACAAGCCTGTGTACAAGAGAAACTGTCAAACAAGATTTTGTAAAGCAACCATCTTCTAAATTAGGTGAAACCACTTGATATTTTGAACGTGTGCTTTCCCCAAGGCTGTGGTTGCACTCGGAAGACTGGTGGTCATCTTGACATATGAAACACATTAGTCCTCTGATCTTTGTTGGCACCATCTGTTCCAAATCCACAGCTGCAATGGCGAAATGAGGTCATGATTCAATATCATAAAAAAAAAAAAGACAAACAAGCTCTCATTGTGTGTCCAGTACATTAGTCTGTGTAAACTGCTGCTGCATGCCAATTGGGAACAGAACCAGTGATAGGGCACCCTGCTGCCTTTAGAAAATGCACTGGCATTACAATGAGCATTTGTGTGTGGTGGTGAGAGATTGGCATTGGTAATCGTTCCCTTTCCCCTCCACTTGCGAGAGACAGTCAGAGACCACTGGAACACCTGTGGACCAGAGTGGTATAATAACAACTTTGTTTCCCTGGGAAATGATGAGTTTCCGGACTTGGGCAACACTTGGCTAAGATTAGAGTACGAGACAGGCAACTGGGAAGACAAACATTTACTATTTCACTCATACATGCACTTTTTTACACATCTTTTTAAGAAAATATAGTAAAAGGAAGAATATATTTTAAGATCACACACAGTTCTGTGAGGCAAAACAGTCCATGTCACCAAACTTCTTTATTTGGCATGAGACTGAGATTTAGCAGACCATAATTCTAAAAATACGTTATTCATATACACCTCTAGTAAAAAAACACTATTGAAACATATCTAAAATATACACAGTGAAACATAACAGCAAAATAACAATTTGCAGGGGTAGGAGGAAGGGTGTAGGGGGTATTTTACAAGGTAACTGAGGAATGCTAACACATAACAGTCATAGTTTCCTCTGCCCTCAGTCCTCTGGTATGGCCCAGACATTTAAACCAATGTGTGCCAGCACTTCAGAAGAGACAGTTCATGCACTTCACAGCCTTGCTGCCGTAGTCCACGCACTCTGGCCCGATGCACTGGCAGCAGGCGTTGTGAAACCAGCGGTACTTGGATCCTCCCATTGACTCACAGTATAGTTTACACTGACGGATAGACACGCAGTCATCAAAGTAGACCACTGTGCACATGTTTTCTGAAATAAAAAAAGCAGAGGCAAAGAAAAAAGACATGAGTCACAAATACAGTAAACGCGGTTTATAAAAACAAGCAGCATTTAAAGTAATCACCTTTAGCCCTCAGTGTTCCTTTTACTTCAGGGGGGAAATTAATTGCTGGAACTAAGTATGACCATGTGTGTTCGTGAGCTTAATGAGTTAACTGCTCAGCTCTGTGGGAACACTCCTATTATGAGTGTCTCTTTATAGCAAATAGTTCTGGTACTGGCTTAGAGGTAGACAGCCAAAACACCCGCAACTAAATTTAAAAAAAAAAAAAAAAAAAAGAAAATGGCAGCGGATCAACACTTTCAACCCAGTTATAATTCCCTCAACTGGAGGTCTTTTGGCAGTCCTGTCCCCCTGAAATAATGAAAACCTGACCCAACCCAAACTGGTCTTAGTTCAAGACTTTGTAGACTACTTCAGCTCTGGGTGGGGCCTGATATTATTACCACGGGTCTTGGTGAGTGTAAATGCAAACTAAAAATTTGACTGGACAGGACGAGCAAACTATGTAATAACAAAGCATGCGAGCATTTAGTGTAGTGCATCTCATGTGGTGTAACGCACTCGGAAACTGTATGAGTAATGTTGATATAACGGTGTTCAAACCAATGTGAGGTTGCACATTGTCAAACAGTGAGTGACTAACCCCTTTTTTTTTCCAGGTCTGATAAAAGCACTGGATGGCTTCTCTCCAACTAGCAATTATTGTTTGGGCTGTTTTATTTTTTTTTAAGATTATGTTTTGGGCATTTTTAGGTCTTTATTGACAGGACAGCTGAAGAAATGGAAGGGGGGAGAGGGGGGAATAACATGCAGCAAAGGGCCGCAGGTCGGAGCTGAACTGCGCCCGCTGCGTTGAGGAGTAAACCTCTATACATGGGCGCCCGTTCTACCAACTGAGCTATCCTGTCGCCCTGGGCTGTGTTTTGTTTAAAATGGACAGATCCTGGTTCATGTAAAAATTGTCATAAGGAATACGTAAAACTAGCTACAGTCATTATGCAGTATTTATGGGTCCTGTCAGTGTCAATGCTATATATTATAGGATCATTATAACAGATGCATAAACACCATGCAAGCAGCATATAAATGTAGCGGTAGCTTGTAGATGTGTAGCCAATTTAACTACTTTATATATTGTTGGGTAGTTTAATCTATAAAAAGGCTTCGTATTTTATAAGACCATCATATGGTTAACGTCAAATCACTTATTGTACACCAAAACAAAAGTATATGGATTAACATGGATTCAGATTTCTGTGTGCTAAAACAATCTTTCAAGGCTCAAGCTTTACCTTGAGTGTCGTAGCTGGCGTGGATGCTGTTGCCAGGCACGGAGACGTTCTGCTGCTGGCTGTCGAGTGACTCCAGAAAGGACACCAGGTTCTCGTGATGAGAGAGCTCCTCGGCGACGGGGAAGGACACCACCATCATGTTGATTGGCGCGTCGCCTTCTGTGAGGGCGCGGAACAGCGAGGGGATTGGACGATGCAGCTCCTCCACGGTGCTCTTCGATGTGGCCGGAGTATCACTGTAGTTCCTGGGGTTACACATCCCTGACATGAAAAGAAGGATGACAACATTAAAGGGGTCACTTCATGAAAATTCCAAAATTAATTCAGCCATGCAAATAGTAGTTAGTAGTAGTAGTAGTTTCATTTACACAGATTTTGAGATTACATTTGGTTTTTAAATTATTAGAGATAATGTTCCTGCTCTTTGGATAATGTTCATTTTGGATAAGAAATACCTTACTGTCATTATTCTTCCAAAGAAATAGTCCTATGATAGTATGATTTTTTTTTTTTTAAATGTAAATATCAATGCAGTGAATACCACAAACCAACTTCCATGTACCTCCCTTACATGCAAGTTTCATAGCCAGGCATAAAGAGCCAGGATTTAATACTAAGTTTGACTATCCACCAACCAAAACTTTATATTTTATTAATTGATGTAGGACTCTTCAGTTGTATTTGCTATTAATTATATCTTCGTCTATTTTGGTCAACACTGCCAGGTGTTTAATTCTGGTAGAGAACACTGAATTTTAAAATTACATTTAAATTTTAAGACATTTAGTCTGAAAAATATCAGAATCAGCCTTTAAAAACCTGACGTATAATATGCCTGTTATTATCAAACAAACTCTTTAAACCACAGATGTATGTGGACATGACCTCGGTTCTTGACTGCAGTGGAGGCAGAAATCTCAGGTGGAGATCTTGGAAAATCTGGGTGAATAAAACCCAAACTAGCTCCTTGTCTATACCACGAAAGGTTAGGTTTTTTCTTTTCGTACATGTGTGAACTGACCACTTAAGCGCATTGGCAAGGTTTAACAGATTAATTGTTTCACACAGGATTTTACTCACAAGGGCAGTTTTGTAAAGCCACACAGCTGTCAGTATCTTTTGTCTCAATTAAGATCCTTTTAACACTTT
Organism: Percina caprodes; assembly: GCA_013375575.1. Lineage (NCBI taxonomy): Eukaryota > Metazoa > Chordata > Actinopteri > Perciformes > Percidae > Percina > Percina caprodes. The sequence continues at coordinate 4,439,397 of JABXJD010000030.1, read as the reverse complement.
ATTTAATTTCCAAATACAGTAGTAATCAGTTGACAAAGTCCCCACATCCTCAGATACGATCTTCCTAACACTTCAAATAAGTGAATTACAGCTAATGGGTAAATCATTTAATGGGGAATGGAGTTTGACAGAGGAATTGAATTACAAACCAATGCTAAAAGCAAAGCCAGAACAGCTGTTTTAGATAAAGCGTACACATGGGTCCACCCTCCATGTCCTCACTCCCTCCCTCCATGTCCTCACTCCCTCCTCCTGCTGCTCCCTTCCTCTAGGATACAAACTGTCCTCTCTCCACCGCTCCTTTACTGGGCTTTTCTAACCACTCACACTTCAAAGTAGCCAGCCTTTGACACAGATAACATGTTTAGAGTGGAAACTTACTTAAAGTGGTCATAAGGCTAGTGCTGTAAGAAACAAATATAAAAACGTATAACAGAAATATATTCTATCTTAAATCTACAGGCTGTAATGTAAAAGGCCTGTTTAGGAGGAAAGCTCCACCACTGTAACATCTGGGCAGCAGCAACAAGTTCAGCACCCAGTGTCAAATCCTTGTATTTGTGTTCCACATGAAAAAGTTTAATAAAGCTTCCTTGTCAGCATGTAAAGTAATATCTGTCTGTCAAAGCTGATCTGAGAGCTGCTGGTTTACAGAAGCAGGGCCAGAGGGATAGCCAAGGGTGGGCGAGAGCTGGGCAGCAATCAACCAGCAGCAACCATTCAAAAGAGCCAGTCGGCAGAGAATGGTGCACGCCATACCAATCAAGAGGATGATAGGTAGTTGGCTTGTTAGTATCGTGGATGGATTACTGAATAGGCCTAGCGGGTCAAGGACCAGGGGCCCCAGAGCCAAAACCTCTGTATGAACACATGGAAATTCAATGAAACGACTACAAAGACCAGCAAAAGGACTTCAGAGAGATTAACTATCAGAAAGTGACATAAAAACCTGAAAGATGCGCAAAACAAAGCACAAACCGACTCACAAAATAGATGTGAAATGTCCAGAGAGACAGTAAACAAAAAAAACCTAATGAGGTGTAAAATTACAAAAAAAAAGAAGCAAAATGACTAAAGAGATGTAAAACCAGTAAGAGATAAAAACATGCAAAAAGATGCAGAACAACCTCAGAGAGAATTTGCTAAATGAGACACAAAACTAAAAAACAGACGCAACACAAAGTGATGCAGAACGCGCCCCAAAAGATGAACGTCCACCAAGAGACACACAAAACGAGACATAAAAGAACTAAAAAAGAGCGCGGGTGTCACGTTCAAATATATAGCAGGGGTGGGGGGTCTTTTACATGTCTGTGTCCAAGAAAACAGGTCTTTAAATTTGAGTGTTACCATTTTTTGACTCATTTTACAAATGTGTAAAGCCCATCCCTGCTGGTTTGAAGCAGGTTACAGATGAAGAGAAGTTAAAAAGCTTCTAACTAATCACTTCTTGTTTCGCAAATCCGGTTGTTTTGTGATCTCACTGGGATTTACACCCCCACCGCATCTCGCTGGGAGGCTGAAAGTCAAAGTTCACTTAAGCGGCTCGGCTTCCTCGTCCCCTCTCTCCTCCACCTTCTTCATCCGCTTTGATAAACAGTGTTCCTGCTTGGCTCTGCTTTGCATTAGCCTCCAGGTTGTCACTTCTCAGAGGCACCTTCAATATCTGGCTCCACTCGTCTCACACTTTTATCAGAGCAGCAACACTGAACAAACTAGTTCCTTTTTAAACCGTTGCGTTTGCTTCCCAACTGTCAAGTGCAATTACAACTGTCTCATTTTTCACAGGCTTTTTACTGGGAGAACGTACTAGGCAGCAGGGCAACTGCAAGTATGGAAAAAGATTAGTGCCTGAATGGCACATATTTAAATATGTTGCAAATACAGTATGATCAATTACAGAGCTCAATGCCTACTGTTTTTAAAAAACTATATTATCATCAGTATTTAACTTTATTAAACTCTCCATAACATTTTACATACTTGCTTGTTGCCGATACTACATATAATTTAACCAGACTCATTCTACTGGTTCTGTAAATACTGTACACATCACACACACATCACACACACACACACACACTTTCTTGACACACATCACACACACACATCTTACACACATCTCACACACACACACACACACACACACACACACACACACACACACACACACACCAGGACCTTATTGATCCACTAATAGAAAGACACAATGTTGATATGTCACACATAGGCTCAAAATACACACACATGCACAACCAGGACCTTAAAAATCCACTAATAGAGAGACGTCAGGGTGAGGGGCTATATTTATTATTATTGCTATTTTAATGCATAACTTGAAGATGCTGACAGGATTACATTTTACTGAAAAGGTATTTCAAACTAAATTAATTGAATTGCATTGAGTTACATGCATTAAATTAACAAAATTCAAATTTCATTCATGGTTTTAGTTTAAATTGTGCCTCAGTGTTAAAAACAGTCCAAGACAAACCTGACACATTCATTGTTCATAGAACTCAACCGTTGTATTGGCTGGTAGTAAATGTCTTTTACAGATGTTTATCACGGAGCGTGGGCTAAACCGAAAAATCCAAAATGATTTGCTGACTAAACTTTGCGGTCAGCTTCAAAGCATGCTGCTAATAAATGGAGAAGCTGCACTCACCCACACAGTCGCAGCACTCTTCCCAAAGGTTCCCCAGACACAGCATGCACTCTTTACAGCATGAACAGTTCCCATCAGACGGACGACACTGGCACAGCTCCTGCAAGACACACACACGCACCAAAAAACATGCATCAGCAAAATAGTAGCATAAAGCACAGAACCGAAGACGGATCCTCAACCACCTTCGTTACAAAATATTTTGGATAATACTGTGCGGTAGCCTGATAATTAGACGGAATTGGCATTTTTCATTCATTTCATCACTTTAATTGCTCACAAAAACAGTTTCAGATGTTGTGCATTGATACATGGCAACGTAACACTTTGTTGTATTTTAGCCTATTTTGGGTTAGGGTCGTCCTTTGCATTGTTGACGTTGGCTTTACTTCCTCATTGTTTGGTGTTCCGCAGATCCCACTGCTGCACTGTATGTGTAAAGATCAGAACAATTGAAAAATCAACAATTTTTTTAATTTGACAGAGTCAGTAAAAAGTAAGTTATGTACTATGTTTGTAGTGGACTACTTGTTAACATGTTAAACCTTTTAAAATCTAATTAGTTAAAGTCATGATGTATCAAGGTGATAAAACAATCTATTGTTTTACAGTATCTTTGAGATAAACAATAGAGTGATTACAAACAAGTGAACTCTTAAAAACTGTAGTGAAAAATGTCCCCCACAGAGCTCTATCAGTGGAGGACACGCAATCATCCATCCCCCATCAAATTAAATTAAGAATCATTTTGTGTATAAATATCCTGGTCTGGTAGGTGCAGTGGCAGCATCAGTTTTAGAAATCACACAGCAGACAGAACACAACATGTAGACATACTGTACACAACCAGGAGACGTACCATTAAAACACAAAGAGCAACAGCAACTTTTCTTCACGTACAGTTACTATTACTGCACGTGGCATCTATCGAAGTATGTAACACTGCGATATATAATCCTCTGCTGTATTTCCATTCATGAACAGAGCAGGTTCTGACACGTCAAAGTTCACAGCATTTCAAATCTTTTCCTTGAATGATTGTACACTGTAGCTGAAGCTCAGTGGAGAGCGCTCACTTGCAGCGGTGAACAAGTAACTTTACATTGCTACTCCACTACATTTTAGAGAGAAATATTTTACTCCACCACATTTATCGGACCAATATACTTCCTTTACAGATCAATATTTCACACGTCAAACATGTGATCAGTTTGTAAAATATACATTGTTATAGACTAAACAACCCAACAGAATATACAGTTGTTAAAATGAGCTCTACCTTGCCACATTCCAATGCTACTTAGACTGTAATGAATCAGGAATAAAATGTTGATAACAAATATATAATAAATGCAACACTGTTATTTTACATAAGTAAGATTTCAAATAAATTGTGTTTTTTTCATTGTGGTATTGCTACTTTTACATAGGTAAAATATCCGGGTAGTACTTCTACCACTGCTGACTGAGTTTTCAGAGCAGTCTTTAAGTCTTCATGAGAAGAGTGGAAGCTCAAAACCAGTTAAGTCTTTCTGTAGCGCTGACACTGCCCTGTGCCGATTGTCAAAGTAAGTATGGCTTATACGAGTCATGTCCAAATCAAGTATCAACTTGACTTAAAAAGGAAAATTCTTGTTTATAACAACTTGGGTCTAATTTTCATAGTTTTGGCCATCATTTTTATGTTTAATAATAACATTGTATTGCTCAAGTTAGTTGTTGAGATCTTCTGAATGTGGTGACATCTCTGAAAACTACTCGCTGGTAAAGAAACATGAGCAGTCAGACAACTGGACAGGTTTCAAACAAACCAGCAGGTTACCCAAACAAAACAAACTGAAATAATTAACCATTGTAAACATCCATTACAGCTTACAGGAAAAAAATTTCAGGGTTCAATATTGACCCAATGAGTTTTCCATAGTTTTGTACACTTTAGCAGTTTAGCTGCATTTTGGGTGTGCCTTTTTTTTTTTTTTACCTCCAAAACATTTTGTTTAGATAATCTGGCCTAACTATCTCACCATCTGACTGCTCTTTTTGTACCAATGTGGCCTTGTAACCAGATCTTAGCAACAACAGCATTATTACAGCTGGAAGCAATGATGGCCAAAACTACAAAAATAAGACTCATGTTGTTATAAACCAGAATTATCCTTTAAGATCAGTGAATACCTATTCTACTCAAGTCTCAGGTCTCCAGCTCAGACCTATTTGGTACATTATACAACCAGTCAGTAAAACAAACTGGTATAGAAGTAAAAAAAACCAAGGCAAACGTGCAACTAAAACAAGAATAAAAAGTTCTCATGTTGCTTTTTATAGAAGGAAGTTAATATTATTATGAAAGCTTTTACAAACATGCAACCTCTGCTGATCCCATAACTCTTCTACAACCACTTAATAGCTCCATTCCTCAGCTTCAGTTTGTCTCGGGGGACGTAGAGACAGTGAAGGAAACAAAACTCAAACCATGTAGGTGGGGTTGAAAAGTGGGTGAGTTTCTCTCCCCCCCCTCTCCTGACACAGAACAGGGAGCACATTCCTCCAAGTCAAGGGCACCGTGATGAGGGAGGTGGAGGGGCGGGCGAGGGGAGAGAAGAAAACACCTGGAGAACAGAACATGGCCGCTCCCACCACCAACAACTTTCTCCCTTGTTTTTCTCTCCATTCAGCCTCTCCTTCCTCCCTGTCATCTTGCCCCTCTCTTGCTCTCTTCTCCTTCTTGTCTCCTCATTTATGTCTTTTCAGAAGCCATCTCCTACACAAAAAACAGTCATGGCTATGATAGAAGACTCTCCAGTGACTCACCAAGAGAGGGATTGCAAAACCACAACTGTTGACTTAATCACCAGCCTCTCAATCCCCAAACCTCTGATCAAGACCTGATCCCATGAGTAATTATGATTCTCCAAAGTTGGAATTATGAAAAAAAAAAAAAAAGAACTAAACTGCTGCCCAAGGGAAAACATGCATGTTATATTTCACAGATAAAAATAAAGACTTTTCAAAAAACCTGTTATGGAAATTAATGAGGTTTTAACAGACATTGTACTGGAGCCAGGAGGTAGTTAGCTTAGCCTAGCATTAAGATAGGAAGAACGTGAAAACAGCTAGCCTCGCTTTGTCCAAACCAGTACCTCAGCAATCCCTCTAAAATAAATTGTTCAACATTTTGAGAAATATAGTCTTTCACGTTCTTGCCAAAACTTGCCTACAGAACACAGAAGATCGGTACTCATGTCTAGGTGCTTTGAGTGTGAAGCTAAAGCTAGGCTGTGATTAGCTTAGCACAAAGACTGAAAGCAGGGGAAACACAGCTAGTCTAGCTTTGTCTAAACAAGCACCTCTACAGCTTGTTAAATAACACCGGTTATCTCATTTGTTTAATCCGTACTAAGCACAGATTTAAAAACTAAAATTTTTGGTTTTAGAGGAAGAGCTAGCTAGCCCAGAGTTGTTTAGCTTACCATAAATACTTGAATCCAGGGGAAACAACTAGCCTGGATCTGTCCAGAGTTTAAAACTACCTGTTTCTCAACACTTATCAAGTTCACTAAATTGTTTTTTTGAATTCTGTTTGTGTATGTATAAACAAACAAGATATAACATGTTAACAACGAAGCTTTAGAGGTGCTGGTAATCACGAGAGTGGCATCGATCTTCATGTTCTCATTTTACTCTGGTCAAGAAAGCAAATTAGTGCATTTCTCAAAATAGCTAGAAGAAGTACATCTGGGTGTGCGCCGTACTTATTTGGAAATACTATGGATTTTTTTTCTCATGATACTCAATGGCAACTTTAAAAATCGATTCATAATTATGCAAGTCATTCAACATTCTCTGCTTCCAGCTTCTCAAATCTGAGAGTTTACTGCTTTTCTTTGCCATAGGATAGGAAACTGAATTGGGATTTGCACTGTTGGTTGGACAAAAGAAAATTTTTGTGGAAACTAGTGATGTTAATTTGTTCACTACTTTGCATTACTACTACTTTACTTGCATTTGACAGATTAAAAAAAGGTAAAACTAACGAGACCGATTGCTCGTAGTTGCAACCCTGTAAAACACTTTCTTCACTGAACTGGATGGGGTTATCTCAACGACTTAAGACGACTATTAGGCTTCCCTCAAGCGGAAACTGCTGTAATCAGACAAAACTCAGCTGCAGGGAGACAAAAGGACTCAGAGAGAAAGTGAACATGTGCTGCCTCGTCCTGCCGAGCGATCGCTGCTGTGTGTTAACTTTAAAATCTGCTGCCCCACCCTGCTCAGCAGCCCGGCCTGGAGAAGGTTGGCTTGTAAATCTCGGCACCAAACTGTATATTTCCCTCAGCCAACCTCCCCCAACAGACACACACACCTCCTCCTGACCTTAGCCTCCCCTCCCTCCTCTCATGTTCTCCCACCCTTAGGGGTTTTGGGGAATTCAGACAAATTACTTAAGATGGCAGCAGAGCGTAAAAGCGAGCGTCGTACAGCAGATCCCACTAATCACAAGCAACATGGTGCTTCTACAGAGGGACTAGAGGCAGGCACAGTTTCTCCTTCATGGCACACGCACCATCGCTCTCGTCTCTGACAGCTAGCGAGTCGTGTCGGCAGGGTCGCGGAAGCTATGAGCTGATGATTCATCAGGCGAAATAAGCCACCTGGAAGAAAAGAAGAACAAGCTGCAACCACAAATGTTCTAATCGCAGGAGGTTGGAATTTATACCGAAGGAGGAACAGAAGTTGGTGGTTTTGGCAGCAGTAAAATTGTGCCACAAAAACAGATTACAGACTGTAATCTGTGTTTTTTTTAAAAAGCCATCCTTTATTTCCTTTGAAGATTTACTTTTTTTTTAAGTGGACTAGAAAATGATGATGATCTTTATTTTAGTTCAAAACTTCAAATGGGCAAACAAGCAGATGGCAAAATGTGAAAAGGGCAAGTAAAAATAAAACAAATAGAGGGCAAATTATGGCATCTGTAGTGATGAACCATTTGAATAATTGGTTAATAGTTATTATAAATGAGTCATTATGAAGAAAAGTTGCACATAGTTCCTGGGTTTCAGCTTTTTAAATGTGCCCATTTTAAATTATTTGTAAATGGCCTTTTCAGATATAGCAAGCAATTTGCAGACTTTAAATGGGTACTTTTTACTATGTATGTACATTTTTGTAGATGAAACAATTAATAGATTGTTAAAAAAAAAAGAAGAAAAAAAAGAGGCATTGATTGAGCAAAAATGGAAAATAAGGGTTTGTAACAGCGCTACTTGTCTGCATGGCTCTTTCAGCAACAGGTTCTACATTAAGCCAGGTGCATTGTCTAAAATAGAAAGCAACAGATACTAAAATGACACTAAAAAAATTGTTTTCACAAATGGAAATGTTTTTCGTCTCCTGCCTCTAGATCTTTGGTTTGTAATTTGAGCCAAGTCTACCTCAACTACCTGCAAATAGAAAATTGGAGTTCACTACCAGAGACTCAAGTCAAACAGGTGAAATGGCCACTGAGGTTAAATACAGTACTTTAAAAGATGTTAATGTGAGAGGCAGGGCCACTAAACACACACACCCAAAGGACAGAGGGCAAGCAGCAGCTCAAATTTGACTTGACAGGTGGTGGAAAGACAGGCCTAACTTTCTCTTCATGTTTTCCCCTCAACATAACAAAAATGCATGACAGAATTTGTAGAAATAGGGGGGTGCCTCCCCTCTGCCCCTCACCCACTGGGCTTCAGACGTGAGGGAAAAAGTGACACAAAAGGAAGTGATGCTAGAAAAGTGTTTTAAAAAAAGTCAGGAGGAATTGGTGAGAAAATAAAAGGAAACCTCATATAAATTAAAGACGCTTACCCATGATCCTTTGCTCTAACACAGTATGCCCTGAAACCGACTGAGTCCTACAGGTGTATGCATGAAGTTGGACAGTCAGAGCACATCTCTGCTCATCTGCTGCTTGCTGCGGGAAAACCTTCCCCTCCAGACTTCACTTTGCTTATCGAAAGAATGTATCTGCATTCTTCACAACAGATTCCATCTTTGTTCTCCGGGCCAGATCTCCATCTCATACACAGACAGTTTTTAACTTTGGCTACAGCTGGATATTCGTTTGTATGTGATGTTCTGGCACAAAACTGGCCAAGTTGCTTAAAGCCGTAACAGCAGCCAAGACATATTTTCTTGTGTCGTTTTTAGTCTGTCCTGGCAGTTAAACGATAATTTAAATAGCATTAAAACAAGGTTTTGACTGCTCTTAACTTGAACTCGACGCTGCAGATGCTATTTAATTTGTGTTCTTGTTAAAGAGAAACATCAATCGCTGTTTACGCAAAAACAGCTGTAACACTGGAAGGATAAAAAGCTTGAACTTGGCTGCACTCACCTAGAAATTTCCCACTTTAATCTGCAGAAAAGATCAGCACTCATCAGCTTGTTAGTGAGCCGTGATGTACAGAATCAAAAAAATTCACAGTGAACGCAAGTCTGTGTACATTTTCAAAGCAAATCATGTGGGATTTTTGAAGATGCAAACCACATTTTCATGTAGTTTAACAGCCATTCCCACAAACAGAACTACATTTATTATATTCCCAATTTAAAGTATGAAGGATATCTGCTCATGAAGTGGCATTAGGTTTGGGTTCATTTCTTTGAGTCAGAAAAATCAGTGCTGCCATGCTTCAGAAGGGAAAGGAAGGTAAATCCAACATAGAGAAAGAGAAATTGTGTTTATAGAGTGTGAAAACCTTGACGCCCTTTACCTGGATGAGACACTTGCTGACGTCACTCGCACATAGGGCTTTGTTGCAGCCGGAGGTCAGAGACAGTCCTGATAAGAGGAAGAGGAGAGTGGCGGCAGCAGGGAGGATCAGCTGGCCAGGCCTCATCCTGACGGCTCACCAGCACGGCACTGGAAACACCTAGATCAACATGAGACACAGGACAGGACCTCAGAGACCAGGACAAATAAACAAAACTTCATCACTGACATTCCACAGGAGGAAAAAGTGAAGAGCTGCAGTTGGTGCGTAACAGATAAGAGGACACAAACGTTGGTGCATGATGGAAATACTACATTTTGAGTTTCGTCATACAGGATTTATTTTTTTTTTTTGCCCAATACAGATCTCAAATGGAAAATGTCAAATGGAATTGATTTCTTTTTGTATCCTACTCCTTTAAGTAGATTTTAATAATGAATAATGTTTTACCAAAATACTTTGCACTTCATACAGTACAGTATGAACAGTACAGTACCTTTGTGCACTATGATATCTGAAATCTAAATTTTGGTACCAATAGAGCTCCAAGTGTAGCATAAAGTAGACAGAAATGTGTAAAATAAATAAAATGTTAAAATCACAGCCGTGTCATGAAAAAGAAGCACACACTTCACATGTATCAACAACATCACATTTCTAAAAGGCCTGCTTCACATTTCATTCAAAGCCAGAATTCACTCACGTTACTCTGGGATAACAACACACACACACACACACACACACACACACACACACACACACACACACACACACACAGATTTTCCAAGTGTAGCGCGTGAACACACCGTCTAATCATGTTACATGAGCTTTTACACTTTGCTGCACATTGTTCCACTTCACATAACGGAGAGAAAACATGTGAGGAACATTAGCTTCCTCAGTCATGAACGCGTTTCTTCACCTCTTTTTTGGGCTCATTGCTAACACCAAAACTTTGTTTTACTCGCGCCCAGCTACAAGAGGATCGAGTGCAGAAAACAGTGAAATAACAAAGAGGAGTTTAAAACTTACCACAACGCCGTTAACAAGTCCAAGACTTTTCTTTTTAAGAGGGAGAGTGGCTGTTGTCTCTTTGAACTTCTCCAGGATGGTTTTCAGACGCCGCTCAAGTGTCCACTGTGTCCAGAGGGCGTCAGTCTCTCCGCAGCAAAAAGCGACAGGCAGTCGGGCGCCTTAAAGGCACACACTCCATTTTCTATCCCACGTCTGTGGAGGACACGGGCCTCAGGTCACACACACACACCTTCAGGGTAACGGACATGAGTGAGCCACTTCATCGCGACATGAACGCCAAGAGATAGCGTTAACATCTGCGCAACGCGGGAGTTGTTTGCGGATAAGTCTTGTGCTTAAAAACGTGTCTGTTTATCTCAAACTCTGGTCATTGCTCGCCTTGCCAGGTAGGCTCTGGTTTAGCTTCTTTTAACACAAGCTGATCTTTTCTTTCCCAAGCCACCCCCCACTCCATTACACAGTCCTTTGTCTCCAGTCTTATCAGCGGCCTTGTGAGTGCGTTCATTAGGTGAGAAAGGGCGGTTCGGAAGCTGTGAAGACTTCCCGCTGAGAAGCGTCCTCCCCCGGAGCTCATTTGTAGCAACTGCCGCCGCAGAAACGCTCTCTCTGATGGGCCGTTTTACTCAGCAGGTGTTTACACGGGTTTTCCTAAAAGACCTCATCAATGACCACAACAGGACCCACTTCCAGCCTGCAGGGCAGGAAGGTCAGCGAGGAATCAAGGCTGGCAGGGGCATTTAAATATAAATCAGTCATACCAACAAAGTAAATGTAAGGCAAGGGAAAAATGACAAATTAAACATTAATTTGGTAACGAAACTCTTTTCTTATGTTTAGGGTCTTAATAATGAAGTTAAAAAGTAGTATGGTTGTGGGTTAAAATTAGTTGTTCCAGGGGAGAATGGACACAATGAAATCCTTTTGAAAATGCACTGTTGCCAGTTAATGATGCAGCTACACATTTCTAATACAGCAGCAGTTCAATAAGGTTTCGACTTTATAGTCATTTTGGAGGCTACAGAGATAGGGGTTTAAAATATTTAGAGAATATTCACTTACACTTATGTTTAATATGTAAGGAGCTCTGCAACCATCTTAGCAGTTATCACTGCAGGCACATTAAGCTGCCTAGATGTTGTGTACAGTGACATCTACTGGCAGAGGATAATACTGCTACAATGTAGCTATAAAGATACATCTGAAATGCTAAATCATTTTTTGTAGGGCTTTAACCTATGATTATTTTCATTAACAATGAAATGAAAAATGCCCATTGCAGTTTCTCAGAGGCTTGGAGTTGTTTTGTCCAACCAATACTAAAAGAACAGTGAATGTTTGGCATCGTAGCTCATCAAACTAAAACAATTACATGGATAATCAAAACTGTTGACTGATTGACTCATCGATTAATCTAACTACCGGTAATTGTTTCAGCTCTTGTGCAGTGTTTGGATTAATGACACTAACACTTTAATTTCACAACAAATAAAATGTATTCAATTATATATTACAAATATGTACAAGTCATGTAACAAGTAAATATTAAAATAGACATTTTTTAGAACCATCGTTCAAAAGGCATTATGTTGAAAAAATAGGTTTTGTTGTGATCTCACATTGAAACTGTAAAAGTACATGTTTTTTTCCCCTTGGAAGCCACAACAGACTGTAATGTGCGCAAGACACAATGGACAACATGAGGAGTGAGGCCACAAAAGGGGACAAAACACATGACGCAAAAAAAGCTGCTGGAACACTTCAGTAAACCTCACATTAAGTCCACAGTACAGTTTTTTAGGGAAAAAGTACAAACAATGCAATGCATGCACAGCATTTAATTGCCAAAGTCAAAAAACACCAGCTGTGGCGTGGAACTCCAGATGAGGAAGGGTGAAACCGTAAAAACAAAAAACACAACAAAAGCCAACACATGCTTAAGATTTTAAGCCAACAACATCACGGACGAAGAGGACACTCGATATAAAAACCAACTTTGGTCCTTTTAAAACATGAGACAGAACAAGTTTACAATCAAAATATCTATTATTTTTTGTTTTTACAAGTTTGAAACAATAATTACATGGCTATTTACAAATGCACAATTTTTTTATGTATAAAATAAGTTAGAAAATTAAGAGCACAGTCTGTACACAATGTATGAACACTCACTTTGAAAACAATTGAACTTTCAGTTGTGTGACCCTGCTTAAGGAGGAGCAGTAGAAGGTGGTTGACATCCACACTTTGCTTCTTGATTCCCCGCCCCGCTTCGCCCAAGCTTTTGGTCTCTGCTCCGACGACATCCGTAGCCGCCTCCTTCTGTACGAGGAACAGTCAGTCCGTGTTCCCCGTCCTCATGGTGGGCGTGCTGGTTTGGACTGTAAGAGCGCTGGAGTAAAATTGTCTCTGCAATAAATGCTCTTTTTGTATTACCGCCACATTCTAAGTGCTTCACATTTTTCTTTTTTCCTCGAATGTGTGGTATCCCTCTTGTTTCTGTGATTTGGCCACCGCTGTGGCAAAGCCCATCTATCCAACAACTCATATCGGTGTAAGGTCAAAATCGTCGTTGACCTCCACGAGTGGGATGTAAAATTCAGGGATCTCGAAGATGCTGGTGGACTTGTAGGTGGCCAGGTCCAGCTCCTGCAGCTTGAGCTGCCACTCCAGACGCTGCACAGCATTCAGGGCCGCCGCCTCATGCTGCTGCCTCATCAGAAGACACGTCTGTGGAAGGAAAGGGAATGTTATTATTTTATCCAACCACATTCTTCGCTCTGCCTGTTCTGTTGTGACACTTAAACAAATTATCATCATCTTTTAGTGAGAACTCAAATATCTACAAATAACTAATGTTAGGGAAATTGGTTTATGTTTTGTTAAGCGGTTCTGGAGAGAGATCTATCTATCTATCTATCTATCTATCTATCTATCTATCTATCTATCTATCTATCGGATTTTTAAATGGCCAAATATTTTTATCAGTATCGGGCCTTAAAAATCTTTTATTGGTCGTGCTCTAAACCCGACGTCACGCTTCTGTGGCCGATCACGTAACTGGCAATTAGAGTTGGCTGTCCGTTTTAAGGCAATGTGACAGTCCCGAACAATATACAGGAAACATCACTGCCTCCATCACGGCCACAAGAACTTTTCCAACACTATTTAGAGTAAAAAACAAAGTTTGGGTAACAGCCGTTTCCTGCAAAAACAAAGCACAATTGCTCCATTTTGTTTCTTTCTCCGTGAAGTGAAGCTGCCTTCAAGTGCGGTCACAAATTTTGAGATCTCTAAACGATCTGACGGAAAACAGTGAATAGTAATTGTGAAAGATAAAGTCTACTAGTGCCATGATGCGGGGGTTCAAGATCAGAACAGGACGTTACACAATTGGGCCATTTCAGTGACACTCCCACTGTTGTGGCCAATTTGGACATGTGCGTTAGGTCTGTGTGAATGGTTTGTTTGTTATGTCACCTGCGCACCTGTGTGTAAGTGCTAATTAGAGGTTAGAAAGGGAATCACAAGTGAGAGGAAGGTAGGAATCTGGATCTGGGAAGCCACACTATGTGAGTGATGTTTTTAAGATCTCGTTTTTAATATTTCAGTCAGTCTTTTTGTATGTGCTTTTAAATACATTTATAAAATAAAGGATTAACCATACGACAATGGCGGGCATCTTTATTATTTGCACCAGCAAGAGTTGAAACCCTCCGGAAAATCACTGGATCCCCTTTTGCTGGTGTGAACACGACCGAACAACCACAGTGATCTCACCTTCAGTTTGTCAAACTTGTCATCAACATCTTGTAGCCAGGACATGAATTGCCTAGCGTTGAATCGATCTCTTACCGATGTTTTGCCATCATCACTCTGTGAATCAAACACACAACAACTTAAATATACTGCATTTTTATACATCATCATTTAAAGTGATGTATTATGCTATACCATATTTTCTGTCACAAGTACAAAGTCAGATTTTTATGTTAAATGTGGCCAAAACTTTGAATAATGAGGTAAACATATTTTAGAGGAATCCCTTTGAGCTAAAACATTCAGATTTTGTTGATTACTGTTCTGAACGTTCTGTTTTCAACAGTTTTTTCTACTTTCAGTTCATTGTTACGCAACTCCAAGCCAGCTTTCTTCGGCCTTCTATGATTGGTCATCTACTCCAAGCAGGAACTACTGGAATGTTTTATATTTGTTAAGCTACTGCGGTGTTAACATTGTTGCATGTAGCTACATGCTAACAGCAGTGAAAGATGCCATCTTGGCTGCCAATGTGAAATTCTCCCCAATTTCGGGTTGCATTACTCCTGAAAAATGTCCAGTTGGGTGGTATTTGGTACAGAATCTGCGATTTTTGATGATAGAAAGTGCTGCTTCGTACCTTCAGAATTTAACGTTAGCCTACTGCTAAATATTAAGTAGCTGCACGCTAACGCCAGATAGATGTAATTTTGGCGGCCAATGTTAGGTCATTTCTCCCCAATTTCGGGTCACATTGCTGGGACATGTTGGGTTGTGTAGTATTTAGTTAAGAAGCCTTTATTGGTGATTTTTCACGGTACAAAGTTCTGCTACATACTCCATTGCAGTAGCTCCAACTGCAGCTAGTAAAAGAACAGCGGAGCGGAGATTCAAGGAAACACTTACCTGGACATCTTGAGGCATGTTGTACACTTCAGCATCCAATAAAACTGTACAGGCACTAAAAGGCAGACTCTGATTGGCTAGTGTTCTTGCTGCCCGATAATGGACTCGTAGGACTTCCTGTTCATTTGAAACAATCAGTTTTTCCTAAATGGAAGAAAAATAAGTCAAATTAATACTGTAAATCCAATAGTATATGTGGTAAGCATCTTAAAGTACTCATTATGCATTTTGGCTGTGTCCCTTTCCTTTATTGTGTTATTTATCTTTTTTGTGCACGTTATAGCTTTACAAAGTGAAAAAGCCCAAAGTCCACTCTAAACAGACTTGCCATCTCCAACAGAAAACACTGTTCACAAACTGCTCTAATTGTAGTCCAGCCTTTACTTCCATGACGAACGTGCGTCACTTTGTAACACGCGTTATAATGCTCGCCTAGCTGCTAGCATGGCACTCGCTCATGCTCTAAAAACTGACAAGCTAGCAGTACTTACTGAGCATGTGCGACTCCCAACAAAGATGGTACAAATATGAGATGCTTCACTCTGTAGCTAAAACAGAGAGCTCAACACACAGGGTGAAAAGAGGAGCTGCAGCAATGTGTGGTATAACAAATATATGGTGTTTTCTGAAAATTAAATCACATAAACCTATTCTTGTACAACCTCAAAATACAATTATGAACCTGAAAATTAGCATAATATGAGCACTTTAAATCTTGATATCCTTTTTAAGTCTTCAAGAGGGTATCAAACCGCACAGCTTAAAAATGTCGAGGGTTTTCAAAAAAAAAAAAGAAAAAAAAAAAAACGCTGTTAAAGTAATAAAAATGTCTACAGGTACTCAACCCAAACAAAACTAAAAGCTCCAGGAATAAAACATACCCTTTCAATGCTGTGTTGTAGTCGTAGTTTCATACGGACCACCTCTTGTTGTTTGAACATCTCTTTCAGCTGCTCAGGTAATGATGGAGGTGGCGTTATCTGTTCAAACACACAATGGAGGGGGAGACGGTTTAAAAACACTTATCAATGTTGCAATGAGATGTCTGATGAGTCACCATGCAGATATCAGCCAGACTAATTTATTATGCATTATTAGTTTCCTTTTTTTTTTTTTTAATTTGACTGCATATTTTCTTAACACTATATAAACAGCAAATAAACACATATTTAAACAGGTTTTACACAACCAAGTAGATTAGGGCTTGTAGAAAAGTTCATTTTATTTTTGACAGAGGTAAGCAATTATATATTGATTCCTTTACGTTTCTTAAGAAAACTAATTCTGGTGATTGACAGCAAGTCAAGCTTGACTTTACTGAGCCATTTGAGTTTATTGTGTTAGTATTAAGAGAATATGAATAGGTAAAAACTAGGGCTGCAGCGGTTAACCGGTTTCCCTATTTACCATGATTTAAAACGTCACGGTTAATTAATCGTAAAGGCTCCGCTACACCAAGTTTTAACTGACTGCAAGTTATGTGTACCAGTGTGTAACCTCCTTGACAACAAACATTTACACACACACACACACACACACACACACACACACACACACACACACAGGGCAGAGCCAGCCCCAACCTCACAACAGCTGCAACGGTGAATTCAACCCAAGCTTGCTAGCGACTTTGATAAAGTGTTTGTTAACAGTTAACAGCTAACAAGTCAGGAGCTGACGTTTGCATTTACAGATAGCGTTACCTTTGTACGGGTCAAAACTCTGCAACAGCTCAAACTTGTGACTTTACCACTTAACGTCACTGATTTACTCCTCTTCATCCTCTTTGGGACATAAGGAGATCTCTCCAGTGCATTTATTCCTTGGTAACATGCTGTGCATCTCCCTGTGACAGATGCATCTTGTCTAGCAGCTCCTCCAACTTTTAGAAACACCAACTAGCAGAGCAGTTTCTAGCCTAAAAAAGGGCCAACTTCTTAAGGACAGCACTGTTGTTGCCAACTTGGCCTTTGTTTTTAGTGTGACTGATTCGCCGCTAGGCTCTAATTTTAAAAGAATTGATCATATAATCATTTTCAAAACATTAAAAACTGTTAGTGTTATTTCTGTTTCAAAAGGCAGCAATAAATAACACATTAACTTTAGAGGGTTCATGTAATTTCATCGCCTAGAAATCTAGACACACCCTAGTGGCAGCAAATGTAATTTGCAGCTAGGGTCAGTCTAGCAACTCTCCGTTGGCTTGCAAACTGGAAAAAACAAGTTCTGGTGAGGTCAAATCACATTGTGTACAAAGTTCAGAAATTATGTGAACAAAATCACAGTAAAAGGTCGGTCTAGTTGTTTGGTCCGGACCAGTGTAAGATTGACAGCTTAAACGAACTGGACCAAACCACTGCACCAAACAGGTTGGAAAAAGCTTGTGCAGGCTGAGAATCAGAGCTGGACGATTGAATCTCAGATTCAAATCACAAGGTTTACATTTGACACAATACTTTAAGCCTAAACACATCAAATTATAGTAAAAAAATTAACCTTATGATCTAAAACTTAGGTTTAATTGCTTAAAGGACCTTGTTCATTAGTCTTTTTGCAAATACATCAAGAGATTAAAGAGCTTCAGCAGATCCACCAGAGCAGCTTCAAGTGCCAAAAGTAGGATCCCATTCTGCAAAACATATTTTGCTCAGATAGCTTTTTTTGTGTGACATGAACAGTCCTGAAACTTGCTACCGGTCCACAGAAAACGTGCTTCAATACTTTTAAGAGCCCTACCAAATCCTGGTTAATTCAACAACAAACCAACAAATGTCTATCTTTTAATGTAATGTTTTAATGTGTATTGCTTTATTTGATCTAATCTCTTATGGCGCTTACCCACTGCTAGTACCAGCTCTGCTCGACTGCGGTGCCCCGTCCTCCTTTTTCCATTGCAGATTTAGTACCGTGTCATGCGTGAGGCGAGCATGGCTGGTCGTCATAGCGACGCCGCAGGGAACTGCCGTGACCTAACGCGACACACACACACACAGAACGTCGAAGGTGTGTTGTTTTTGATTCTCGGCATGTGGCTGTTGCCATAGCCAGAATACAAATTTAGTTTCAAAAGAAGCTGGAGGCAGCAAAAAAAATAAAAATAAAAAAAAAACACCGCTCGCTAAACTATTTGATTAAATGTCGGGTTTGTTCCTTGACATACATGTCTGTCGCTAGCAATGATGACGCAGTGATTAGTGACGATTTTCTCCAACCAATCAGTAGTCAGCAGGTTTTCACGTCTCCTTTTGGTATCGCCTCAGCTCGCTTGGAACCTCGACGGAGGTGATACTAAAAAAAGTACCTGTTAGCTAGTACCAGGTACTTTTTTTCATAATGGAAGAACAAAAAAGGCAAGTCGAGCAGGTACTATGTAATGGAAAAACGCCATTAGTTTCATAAAAGCCCTTGCATCGGATAGTTTGTCTATTAATACGGTATCTGTTTATTAAATAAACCATTTTTAAAAATGTAAATAACATAACCGTGCTCTCATTTGGAATCCAACATGATGGAGTACAGGGACAAAACTATAATGGTTTCCTAACATTAGAAGGGGCCAATTTATGTTTATACCATGCAACTAAGAATATGATATTCATGAAGTTTTATCAAGATCTGAAAATATGAAGAAGAACTCACTGTTGGTATGCAGAGCTTGCTGAGCGGGTTCCCATCTAAGAGGTAGGATCCGTTGAAGGTCACATATTCATCGTAATACTGTGGTGGCTGGGGGGTGACGCTGCACAACACTTTGCGCTTCTCCTCGATCTTCTTTCGGATGTGCAGGAACTCGTAATAAGGGTTGGCCCTCTCTGTCTGGTAGGGTTGAATCTCCTCCAGCTTTACAGAGTCTACAATAGCAGCCAGAGACTGCTGGCCTCTCTCCTTCTCCTGCTGAGTCGTTGAACACAACTGGGAGCTTGGAAATTTAGGCATCTTTCTCTTGCGTGGATGGGGTACATGGACATCCACATCCTCGTCTGCAGAGCGAACCTTGACTCTAGCCCCAGGAGAATCAGAATCTCGGTCTCCAGATTGTGGAGAGGAGCTCCTTGAGGCGCTGCAGGTGCTGCTGCTGCTGCTACTGCTGCTGCTGTCAGACTGAGCTGCGGATTGGACGGTGCTTTGACTCTGTTCTTCTCCAGCTGAAGATGATTCTGGTTTTTCATCAGCAGGAGTCACCTTTATTGGCTCTGAGCTGGCCTCTGTGGTAGATTCAGATAAGCCCTCTGTAGCCAGGCTGCCCTCAACTGATGAACACTCTGTTGTAACAAAAACAGCAGCACCACTGTTGTTCTCTGAGCTCTGTTGTACATCAGTCATCTCTTCAGCCTTACGTTCAGGACTTGCACTATAGGAAGACGCTGGGGGCATACTGTCCTTTTTCTCCATCTGAGCATCGAGACATGAAACTGCAGTGTCACTGGAAGGTATTGAGTTCTTGCAGTCTTGGTCATTTACATCCATATCCTCTTCAAACACTTTGGACTCAGTGCATGTTTGGCTAAAACCTGGCAAGGACTCCCCAGCAGTGGAGCTGGGAATATGCGTACTGGTGGAGGGTAACGGACTTCCTCTATTTTCTGTTGTGAAAGTCTCGGTTTCCATACTCTCTTCTTCTGCTCTATCAGCATTCTCGAGAGGTTCATCTTTAAGGTCAGAAATGTGTCTGGTACCTGATTCGGTCTCCTGCACGCTCTCCATACCAGAAACAGCAAGTGGTTCCCTCTGCTGGAGGGTTTTTGTGTTTGTAAGCTCTGACAGCTCAGCAGATAAACAAGCTGTAGGAGTTGATGGTTGATCTGAATCCTTGTTACTACACTCAGCTTTTGAATTCTCTGTTGGATACTGGACGTCCTTTGAAACAGGAGGGTCCGAGGAGGGAAGAGTTTTCTGCTCTGTTGACCCCGTTTGAGAGCCACTGCACTCGGGAAGTGTCAGGCTTTTACTCTGAGGATCTTTGTTTGACATTTGTGTTGCTGAACTACCAGGAGCGCTCGCTTCTATCTCTGTGCCTAAAGGAGCAACTGAATTCATACATTGTTGGTGACTGTTGACGCTCTGCTCCGTTTCTGCTGAGGTCTCTCTTGTTCCCAGCGCCTCAGTAGGCTGACTGGGTTTTGGCAGATTTTCAGCAGCTTTACCTTCAGTCGATGAGTTGGCATCCTCGTCCAGAATAGCCCTGAGGTATGGAGATTCATGTCTGCTGGGCAGCAGCGTCCGATTACTTAGCGGCACATCTGGAAGACTGTTGCAATCTTTATCGTGAACAGACGGCGATCTGGTAGCTTGAATGACAAGGGAAGACTGGAGGAATGCAGATTGAGAGTCTAGGGCTTCCGGGTTCATGTCAGAGTCGTATTCAATGTGTCTCGGTGTTAATGTTGTCGCCTGACACGAATCCTCTGAGCTAGCGACAGAAACCAAGGACACGGACCTGGACATGAGGCCACAGCGCTCACTCTCTGGTCGGGGTGATCTGGTCAGACAGTTTTCCACAGCTGACATGACCTTTGCGTTGATAGAGGGCAGACTCTTTCCATCAAGCGACATTGTTCTGGGGCTGGTGCCGTCCTTCAGGGATTTCTCTCTGTTTTGGACATCAGAGGCTTCAGAGCTTTTTGAGCGCGTGAGCTCCTTACTCAGGCACAGTTCAGACTTTGTTCTGTCTTTAGGTTTGGACTTTCCTGGATCTACCAGAGGCCGGTGTTTAAGCCTTTCTCGCTCTTTTTGTTTAATTTTCTCCAGGTGTTTGCGGTGCCACTGCTCAATCTCCTGGTCTTTCAGGCTGAGCATGCGCTCAAAGCTGGTCTGCATCAAGTCATCATTCACAAGCCTCTTCTCTTTGGGCTTGGTGTCTCGTGTTGCTGGCAAAGCTTTTGATTTGGCCTTATCGGCATCGGTCTCGCTGGATTTGGCCTTGCTGATTTTGGCCTGCTGGGAGCGGTCTTTGTGCCGGTCCTTATCCTTGTGTTTATCCAAGTCTCTGTCCCGGTCTTTGCGATCGCGATCCTTCTCTGGTGTTCTCACAACTTCCTCCTTTGATTTTGTAGATAAGGACTTGCTGCTCTCAGACAGATAGCTCTTCTTCTCTTCTAAAAGTAATTTCAGATTGGAGCTTGAGGAAAGAGTCACATCTTTTATTTTATCTCTCTTTTTCCTGTCACAGTCCTTTTCTTTAGAACGATCAGATTTATTATGATCTGCGGTTTTCTCAAAAGGTTTTCCTTTCTTATCAGAGTTGGTGCGTTCCTTTTCCCTGTGATCCCCAACACCATATTCTCTGTCCTGCCTCTCCTTATCAAACCGCTTGTCAAACCTCTCTTTATTTTTCCTGCTGTCCTCATTCTTTTTGGTTGTGGATAAAGTTTTCAATTTCTCATTCTCTTTGTAGTTTTTATCTCCAGGCGAGTAAGAAGAAATGGCTCCTGTTCTTTCTTTTTCCTTCCAACGATCCACTGAATTCTGTGAATCAGCTTTGTCAACATGCTCCGTTTTAACCTTTTTTTCCTTGTCAGGATGCCTTTTCTCCATTTTTTCTGCATCCTTCTCCTTTCCTGGGAGCCTCTTGTCAGTTTTCTCACGTGATCCTTTTTCAGAGAGTTCCAGCTGTTCTTGATCAGCTGTGATCCCACTTACAGGTTTCTCTTCTGTCTCTTCTTTCATGCAGTTACTCTGCAGCGACTCCTCTGGAATCCGCCCTAAGCCGTGGCACTCCACTCTCTCTTCACGCTCACTCAACTTTGAATCCTTTACCTTCTCCTCTTTACCAGCAGCCTCCTTTCGCTCTTTTTTCACAGCCTTATCTTTTTCTCGCTCTTCTCTCAGCCTCTTTTCCTTGCTGCTTGAGTGTTTCTCCTTCAGGTTTCTCTCATCTTTGACAGAAGTGGAATCGGAGATCTTCTGAAGTGAGCTAATGTCTTCACCTTCCTTTTTCACTGGCAGATGTTCATCTGTCTCATCACTTTTGAAAAAATTCTCTTTCCAGAATTCTCTGTCAAACTCTAAATTCCTGTGGCTGTCTTTCCTGGCCTCCTTCTGCCTGTGGCGGCTCCGCTCTCCCTCGTATTCCCTCCTATGTTTGTCTTTCTCCTTGTGTTTAAGTTTATGCTTCTTTACCACTTTGCCATCTAAGTCGGTCTTCCGTAAGGCACCTTCAGAGCTGTCTATACTGTTCCCTATGCTGCAGTCTTTGTAAGGACTTGAATGACCATCGTCCCCATCAACACTGGAGTCTTTCTGTTGGTGTTTGCTCTTTTCCTTGTGCTTACACCCCTTGGTGCTGGAGCCTTCGGTGCAGTAGTCTGCCTCTGTGTAGTGGTTGTATTTGACACCGTCCACCGGACTTGAGCTGTCACTGATGGAAATGCACATCTTAGTATTTTCCTGTTTGAGTGGTGTTTGTTTATCTGTCAGGCTGTGGTTCAGTTTGGGAGATTTTATGGACGACAAATGAAAGAGATGGACGGATGAGTCATCTTTCGGACTGAAAGACATCTTGAAGGAGTCTTCCTCCCGACCCTTTTCTGTGCTCTCGGACACGGTTGCGAGAGAGAGGACCAACGTTTTGCTGTTCTCTTTCCCATCTTCTTGGTTTTCTTTGTTTTTATTCTGGCTTTTGATCTTCTTCTTGACTTTGCCCTTGTCCTTTTGCTCAGCATTCTCCTTTTTAGACTTTGTCTCTGCCTTGAGGCTCTCTGAGCTCTGAGAGCAGGTGGGGGAACTCCTTTTCTCTGAAAGGCTTTCCATTTCGTCACTGGAAGTATCTGAGCTACAGTGGACACGAGAAGTCTTCTGCTTTTTGGACTTTGTAGAGGAATCACCTTTTCCACTCTGCTTTCCTGCCACATGATTCTTATCTTTCTCCTCCTTCTCCCGTTGCCGTAGTTCCCTGCGGAGAATGTGTCTGTCACTCAGGACTTTACTGAAATCCTCCTCTTCTTCCTCGTCCTTGAACTCATACTCATCCAGCCCTGGCACAGACGATGATGCTTTTGTGGCCAGTTTGCTGTCCGACTCCTTCTCAGTATCAGAGTCTTCCATGTTGTCATCCACACTGGATGGATTGACAGATGGAGGGTCTTCAGACTCTGCAGAGAAGAGAAGACCTATTTTAAAATGATACAATAAAAGTCAATAAAAACACTTTATACTTTCATACGAACAAAAACAATGATTGAAGATAACATGTCATGTCCAAAACAGCAACTTATTCTTCTATAAATGTAAATTATAAATTTTTCCCTTGGTGGTGCAAAAAACAACTAAACAGACAATAAAATTTTTAGTAGTCCATATAAGAATGCCAAGACTGTACCTATATTCATAAAAATATATGTAGTCAAAGTAAAGCCCTAAATGGAGTGTTGGTTAAGCCACATCTGGTTCACTTATAGTGAAAACGTATGTACACATCATGCTGAGGTGCAGTGGATAATAATTTCCATTGATATAAATGGTAGTATGTTATATGTGACTTTACACAAGATGTCAGCCAAACACTTCAACATTCTCCGCATACCTGAAGAGCTGTCATCTTGGTCCGACAGTGACACTTCTCCCTTTAATAGCTGCTCCAGCTCCTGAGAGTCTGCAACGTCCACCGGGCGCTCCCCGCGCTTGTTGGCCTGGAAGGCATTACCACCATGGCGTAGCAGCAGTTTCACAATCTGTATAAAACAGGAATTAAGATTGATAAACCTTAAAACAAGCATTAAGGTTGTAAAAAAAAAAAAAAAAAAAAAACACACACACAATACAGACTGTTGGAAGTAAAAATGACAAAATGGCAAAGACTTGAACATTGGATTTGAAATTGGAACTACTCTACCAGTGTTTTGGCCATATGCAGCGTTTAAATTATTGCAGCCGCCCTGCAGTTGTGATTACAAGACTGAACTCAAGCAAACGGTCGTCTGTTCTCTCTCATTTTCCAGGTTATGTATGAGGAATTGTTAATTAGCTTTGTGTGGTAGTAAAACCACACTCTTCAGAAAATATTCTGAAGACGTTTTGTGAGAGAAAGGAAATTATACAGTATGCGGGAATGGACTTGCAAGACGTATGATGCTTTTGAAAAACGATTGCAAATAAGCAAACTGTTGCTAAAAAAAAAAAAAATACTACACACTGTTTTCACTTAGGTAATGTTACTGTTGACAACTTTTTTCAGCTGTTTCAGCATAATCTTTCTCATTAAAGTGCAAGCTGCCTGTTGCAGTGCTCCGTCTCTGTCTTCTTACTACTGGTGCTACTGTGACACAGAGTTTCCCTTCGGGGATCAATAAAGTATTTCTGATTCTGATTTTACATATTTTTTCTATGTAGGCTACACTAGTCTGTTACAAATGTAGACATCTCAGACCTGTCAAAAGACAATCAGAATTTTTTAACAATGTGTAATTTGCTTTTAAATAAAAAAGGTGCCGTACTCATTTGGCAGGGCAACATATCCATATTATATCAATGTTGTGATATGAGAATAGATATCGTCTTCAATTTTGGATATTGTAATATCATGATATGACATAAGTGTTGTCTTTTCCTGGTTTTAAAGGCTGCATTACAGTAAAGTGATGTCATTTTCTGAACTTACCAGACTGTTCTAGCTGTTATATTATTTGCCTTTACCCCAACTAGTCATTATATTCACATTACTGAAGATTATTTATTTTAAATTTAAGTGTGAAGATATTTCATCAAAGCATCAAATGTCAACACTGCAATACCGCAGCAGTATCGATTGAGTTATTTGGTCAAGAATATCGTGATATCTGATTTTCTCCGTATCATTCAGCCCTATGTACTCAAAATACTGAAGGAAAAGGTGTGCAGGGATTGCCTTCACACGGCTCTCGTAGAATATTCCCAACACTTCAAATACCGTCGCTATCAAGACATAAGGCATGCACTCGCAGCCAGACCAGCGATCAAAAAGAACAGAGATGCTCAGATTACAACACACACACGGGAGGGTGACTTCATTCTCTGCTCAGAATGCCATTACTCCACTATATCTTTACATAGTAAACATTTGTTTACTGCTATATTAATGTTATGAATATCTGGTACAGGCCCTTTAAGTCTGAGGCTGGACAAACTTTAAGTGAAGTTCTTACATCTTTATGCCCGCTGCTGGAAGCATCATGGAGTGGCGTGTCATCATCCAGACCCTGCGTGTTCACCTCTGCACCTGCTGCTATTAAGACCTTGGCAACATCGTAGTAACCAAGATTACAGGCTTCATGAAGAGGAGTCCAACCTGGTGAGAACAGAAATTTTTTAGCAATCTCTGGCACAAGACTTTCCTTTGGGATTAATAAAGTTCTTTTATCATAAGATGCACACTGATGTTCATTTTTATTATCTCATGAGATATCACCTTCAAATGGTCAGCTTCATGTCGTTAATAGCTACCATACTGACACAATAAAAAGCCGTTAAATGATCACCTTCCAGGGCATCGTACCTGCAAAGTCTTTGACGTTGACGTCAGCTCCGAGGCTAATGAGCTCTTTAACTTGCTTGGCGTCTCCCCGGATGGCTGCCATGTGAAGGGGAGTCTCCCCTCGCTCGTTCCTCTTGTTGACCTTGTCCTTCTGTCGAGACGAGGCACTGCTGGGGACTTTCTTCTGCACAGGGGTCGTTTGTGAGGGGTGACTTGGAGTAGAGTCTGGACACAAGCAGACAGAGAAAATCACTTAATTGATGCTTGAAGCAAAAGGTTGAGATAACTACCTGAATTAATGTGCAAGGCACATCTAACTTATAGAATGAATGACTGTCTTTCTTACAATGCCAAACTGTTCATTTAACAAAAAAGTATTCAATTGAGCAATCACTGTGACACTGGTTTTACTAAAACCTGAGTTTACTTGTGTTCGTGTTTGTATTTTCAGCATGTATGTACGGATTGTCCTCGTCTTACAATGACTCAGAACCAATTATTCACCAACACAATCTCAGTCAACTTCTCTGGCTACTTATTTGATAGCAACAACACAATGTCATTGGGAAATATACAGAACAACATTCTTTCCAGGTGAGGTACATTAAAAATGAGACATTGCCGTATTCTCAAACAAGCTTAAATATTAGAGAGCATGTTTGAAAATCACTAACAGGCATGACCTATAGTAAATATACTCTGAGACACCTTAAGGATGTGGTTAAGATGAGAGGGAAGGCACAAACCTGGGCTGTTAGCAGTCATCTGCATTAGAAGAGCCATCTGTTTGCGTTCTGACAAAGGATACCCAAACAAAAGGTTGGGAGCCTGGGACTTTTTGCCCCCAGCCTCCTTTTTCACCTTCTTTTTGTCTGGTACATCTTTATCTGCAACACAATCAAGAAATATTTTAGAGAACAGTCCCCCCCTAAATAAATAAATAAATAAATCGCAGTGACAGTTATTTTCCTCTTTCCCTTGTATCTGTTGAGAACGCGGAGAAACAGATGACAAGCATGAGGTTTGAAAACGGGGACAAAAAGACAGCATTCTCTTAAGCCAGCCAAGTGCCCCGCCTCAGTCGGTTGTTACAAAATACAGACATGCGTGATCTGCAACGGTGGCAGATGGGGGCGAAAAGAACACACACACGTGCATGTGTGTATGCATGTTTACAGCAGCATAGTGGCACAAAGTGGGTGACGTGACTTGTAGAGGCCACGGGGGCTGAGGATCGGGCTGCAGCGATTACCTGCGTATATCCTGCAGGGAGGCACTAATCTGTCTCCCCAGGTCTCACTCGACTGGCCTGGGTCTGAGTCATCTACAGTGCAAAGCAGAGAGGATGGGGAGGGGAGAGAGAGTAGGGAGGGGAGAGCAAGGGGGGATGTGAAGGGTGGGAAAGCACTGCATTAACGCTCACACTCTCTCACTTTCTCTGGCACCTTCCTCTCACATGTACTCAAATACAAACAGGCACAAAGGCAGACTCACACTCCACGCACAGATTATGAGTCATGGCAACACATGAGACAGGAGACGAGATCTGATCCAGTCAGTGGAGTCATTATTTCCCTTTTTCCCCCCAGAGTTGCTCAACACAGGACCTGAGATGGAAAGGCTGCTGGAAGGCAAAGCCACCCTCCATGCTAGTTAAGCTTTATAACCTGGGCAACATAAATTAAACTCTTTAATTAATCTACAAGACCTTAAGCCATCTGTAAAACACATTACTGTACTTCATTTACTGTAATTATGGCTGTATGATACACTTACCTATTTTTAGTGCTCAAATCTGATGTAAATATACAGTTAAAACTTCTGACTAAATGACAGAAGCGGAATAGTTTATTTACACAAGTAAGAGAAGTAAGATAAAGACTTTATTTTCACAATTACGCCAATATGAAGCTGAGAAGAATGGGTATAATAAAATAAGAGAATGGGTAAAATACAATACAAATATAAAAGTTTTATTTTCTAAAAATTAATTTACAAAAACAGGCGACAATGTATTCTTAAGCAAATTCCACTTAAACAGTACTAAGTAGATAATTTGGCAACTATTTTCGGCAGTAGATTAATACACATTTGGTGCCCTAGGAATTTATAGCAACCGGATGGTATATGTGGGATTTAGTCAACAAACCACACAGTGTGGCTTATTGATGTGTTTTTTTGACAAGATTGGAGGTTTATTACAGAGCGGAATAAAGGAGGCTTTTGGCTACACAGACAAGATTTGTTGACAATGTCACCAGTCTTATTCAACTTAAAAAAAACAAGGCCACTAAACTAAAGAATCGACTTTTATGTTAAATGCTAATTTTCATTTTCATAAGAACGTTAACAGCCAAAAGTCAAACATAACTAGGCCTACATTTTTTAAAATCACGATATTTCTCCTAATTTGTATCTTCCCAGTCTCACAGTACAACTTGGTTTACATCTCGTTATTCAACACAACAGGACACAATTTCATAAATCCGATCAGATATTGATCATGATAGGAAAAAAGTCAAAAACGC
This sequence comes from Percina caprodes, assembly GCA_013375575.1. Taxonomy (NCBI): domain Eukaryota; kingdom Metazoa; phylum Chordata; class Actinopteri; order Perciformes; family Percidae; genus Percina; species Percina caprodes. Next base: position 4,411,302 of record JABXJD010000030.1, on the reverse strand, counting down.
AGACGGTCATTTGAGACGGTCCCTAAAGAAAAAGTTCAACAACAGGCCACTGGAGGGCAGTGTGATGACATGGCAGCCAGCCAGCAGCATGGCTGTTGAAAGAGGAAGAGGGAGGAGCAGCAACACCCCTTACCTGTGTCTGAGTCACGCTCCTCGGTCCGGAGCGGACTGGCAGTGAAGGAGAGCTTGCGCTTCATGGAAGACTTGGCTTTCCCTTCCTTCCCCAACAACTCGCTCCGGTCCAGCTTCGGAGTTTTGGTGAAAGGGGACAACTTGTCTTTGCTCTGTCAGAGGTGAGGAAGAAATAGAAAATACAAATCAGGCATTTGAAACAAGGCAAAGGCGTGGCAATATTTGTGACTTAAGTCAGTCGATGTGAGTGAGTGTGTGTGTGTAAACAATACAGTCATGACAGTAAATAAAATGAGGTGGCTCCATTTAAAAAGATTTGTTAGCTTGAAAACAAAAGCGTAGAGCTAACTGTGCAGGTAGTATTTCAGCTTCCTAAAACATGACATTAACATAAACATAACAAGTGCAGATGATTACATAACACAGTATTGGGTCTCTGCAACATATTCTTTTGGTCTTGCAGGCAGCAGGTTTGCCTGCATGACTTAACATTTTATTACCAATAAAGGTCTCTGCCAAGTAAAGAATAAAGGTCAGGAGTCTTTTTTGTTTGTTGGTTTACACAGAAATAAAAAAATACAAGAGAAAAAAGGTACTCAGCTTGTTAAAGTGTGAGCATTTTCACGAGTGCAAGTCAAACTCCCAGAGTAGTGTTAAATACTAATACTTATTAAATGAATGGCTTTCCCTAAGTCTGAAAAAACACTAAGACATACAAGATGTCCTTTACGCTCACATTTTAATATTTCATGTTGAAACAAACATTTTACACATACATTAGATGTTTGAATACAGAAAAGAAATTAAGGAAATAAAGCTAGCGACATGTTAACGATGACTTTGCAGGTCTAACAAATGATTGAGTCAATACTCAACTATAGGTCTATTTTAATGAAATAAGAGGACTCACAATAAACTACATACACTGAACACAAACTTGATTATACACAGAAGCATGCTTAATTATTTGTATTGCCACACTGAGGTTAGTTACATTTATTATGGTGACCAGTCTGAGCCTCTGATGAAATCACAACAACTCCCACTACACACAACAGAAAAATATTAAATTTGATCCCTCCCACATGCAGCTGCTACTTAATTTTATGAAAATAACTTTTTACAGCATCACTTAAAATGTTTTGCATGTGCATAAAAAGGCTATCTGGATTCTTCTGTAAGATTATGGTTATGGTTGATGGGTTCTTGCACTCTGAATTGCAGCTTTTTCAGTACCAGAACTATAGTGAGCTGCACTTTGGTGCAGTAAAATACATCTCTGGAAGGAGGCAAAAATGTCTGCAGTGTGATGCTTCTTTGATCTCAGTGAAGCAATGTGCCAGCTGTGCAAAGCTGAAGTCCCAGGCAGTGTTAAAAGTAGGAGGGTTAAGATGAGAAGCAGTTCAGCCTTAAAAATAAAAGCTGGCATAAATGGTCTCTCTCATTTATGAAGAAAGGGATACATACATAGTGCTGGTATCACAATATGGGAGATAGGATATTGTTAGATTACTGAATCACATCTGATCAAATCACATTAGCATCAATGTAAATGTATGGCTTTCATATTAACTTTATAGTAAAATTAGATACAGAGAATAGTTTAGCTAGGAGGTAATTATGGACCCTGCCAGCACCAAGATGTGTATCTTAAACTCATATCTAGTGAGTGGTTAATGAGTGTGTTTACAAGTTGCACTTTGCATTGCAAAGACCTTTATAAAATGTCTGTGAAAGAAAACTTATCACCATGACGAAACAAGAGAGGACCAGGTGCACAAAGTGCCAAAACATAAAACGCGCCCTCTGTTTAGTCAGAACTTCCCTTATAGGCATCTTTCTAAAAAAGTCTATCTGCTTCACCATTTCAGCATCTCGTAGCTCTCCATGCTAACAGTGACTAAGCTAAACTACTGAATCACAATTAAAGTACTCTAACACAAGTCACAGATAAGATAACTTAGGATCCAGAACAGCTTCTAAATGGATCTTGAGGTTGAGATTGTTTTTTACTGTAAACTTGTGTTCAAGATCATTAATGAACTTCGAACCTCCGTTTTAATGCCAACCTAAACAAAAAGTCACTCAAGTGCTCCAAAAAAGTGGAAGTCTGAGCAGCTACAATTCCATGACTACTGAAGAAGATTATGTAATATGATCTTTTTACTCAATTGTTTATTATTCAGTCTATTCTGTGTCTGTGCTCGCATACCTTCTTCCCCGCTTGCTTATCCACCATGGCTCCATCTCTGTCGCTCCCAGGTTTGGCCATGGTGTGGCACCTGACTAGCTGTGACAGCTAAAACACCGTAAGTTCATCATGCACCTGGAGACAGAAAACAACAGCAATGAGAAGGACTTCAACATTGCCACTTAAGGCTGGGTGGATGACTGGACCTAGTGTTTTTTTAGACTTGGTGTAAACAGGCAGTGACACTGGCAAGAAAAAGAGGCATGTTTAAATACAGGTACAATTAAATTCTTCTCAGTGACATGTCTGTGTCGCAGAGAGGAAACACAGCTAACTATCACTTAACTCCAAAGAGGAGTGAAGTGGCGATGAAACGGCACAGATACCAAGTGTAACACAGCTGTGTTTCAGGATGTACGCTGAGTGAGGATCAGTAATCAGGGATTTTTTTTATTGAACTTTCCATTACACTTCTTGAGGCGTGCCCTACAAAACAAGCAGGAAACAACTACACAAGGCAGCATGAATCACAGCTTTAGGGACTCTTTAGCTTCTGAGAGGAAAACGCCCCCTGTATGTTGTCACTATGGTCTACTCATCAGTATAACCAAGCTTCTCTCTGATGTGGTTAATGTCAGTGTAGTAAAACATGCAGCAGAGTCAACGGGGGCACTGTGGGCGCCTATGACTGGAGACGGTGTAACACTCAGCTGAACATGCGCATGAAGCCGACATGGCATGTGTCAGTTATCTTGTCACATGAAGATGGCCGTTTTCAGTCACAAGATCCTCTCTTTCTCTTGTACTTTCTCTGCTTCGTTTTTTAACCCACTATCTCACAAACAGCATCCCATCTGATTTTACAGAACTAGCATTACATGAGTCCAATAAAAGTACACTTTATATTAGGAAACCTGAGGGCCACTGATAGATGTGAAGCTGCCCTCAAAATGAATGGGACAGCCCCATTACTCATTATGCATCCAAATTACTTTACTATAATCTATAAAAGAACTATCATGTTTATTTTTAGTATTGCAATTATTCACACAACAGGACTTCTACTGGGGGTGACCCACTTTGCTAAAGAACAAAACATTTTCCAATTCTGTGGAGTTCTTCTGATCAGAAGTGAGTTTCCTCTATCAGGATGAGTGTCGTTTTTATTAAACAATTAGTAAATTGTATTAGTAAGAGTTAGTAAATTGATGAATCCTTTGCTTGTCTTTTTAATCACCGTTTCCAGCTTATCGAATGTGAATATTTGCTGTTTTTGTAGTATTTCATGTCAGTAAATTGTATATTTTTGGGTTTTGACCTGTGGGTGGGAGTCTTGGAAATTGTAATTGTCATTTCTTATATTATCTCAATATTGTTAACATTTTATAAACCAGAAAATGGATTAATTGAACAAATAATTGGAAGATTAATCAATAATGAAAATATTGTCCGTCATTTGTTGTTGGCCAAGTTATATTGTAAAGTAACTCTTAAACCTGTCAGGGTTTTTAATTAATATTTATTTATTTATTTTACCCAATTTCTTTAAGCCAACAACTGGGTACTTACGACACTGCACATCACAAGTTTTTTCAAAGTCAAAATCATGATTTAAATGAATGTTGACATAGCTCAGCCTGGTAATCCACAGCTTTTGTTTTTCTTTGGGCCAGTATACATGTAAGGGATCAAAACTCACAGGACACAGGCAGCCACAAGCAAGCCTGCAACTAACAAGTGTTTTCCTTTGATTAATTGTTTGGCAAATGAAATGTCAGAAAACAGTGAATAATGCCATCGTAAATGCAAGGTGGCATCGTCATACGTTTTATTTTGTCTGACTAGAAAGCCGAAATGCAAAGATATTCAATTTAATATGATTTAAGACAAGGAAAAGCAGCACATTCAGCAAATTAAGCAGCTGGAACATCATATGCAGCATGTTTGACATATTCTTTAAAAACAAATCAATCTCCCAATTATGGCTGCAGGATATTTTGTTTCATTGTCTGCATCGCGATGTGTGCATGCGCAAGTCACATTGCAGAATGTTACGATGTTAACGCTACAATTTCTTGCTTGATAAAAGTAAACTTTCACCGTTCTCCTTCTAAATGTTTGTTACGGTCCGACCCTTCTCCTTTAAGACAGGAAGCCATGTGGGCAACATGTGTATGTGACGTTAGTCCGATGGGGTTTGTTTTGGGAAGTGGGGCTCTCTGTGTGTAGAAAAGTACCATAAGTTTCAACTGTCGTTGACACGTGGGTAGTGAAGCTACAGTAGTCAGTTTTTATGTTCGCTGCAAAGACAAACTAAATCACCTGATTAATGCAATATCATCACGACATCTCCCGACCATTTTTCACCGCAGAAAGCTGCTGTCAGCCAGACTAAAGCTATTAAAGTTGGCCTAAAGAAACAAGGGGTCTGTCCCAACAAACATTACGGTTTGGAGCCGCGATGCTGGAAATTTAACACTAATCTGCAATACCAGTCTGTGTCTGATATGACGTCATTTTCACTGATTTAATTGTTGCACAGCAAACCACCAATCACAATCAACGTTTATCAATTTATCAAACAACCAAAGTAGGCCCTGCTAGTTGGCCCCAACCTGAAATTTAGAGGAAGCAACATGCATGCATTATTAACATTATTCATTTTAGCCTGTATTTATAGTATTATATAAATGCAATGGCCTCATGTCAGTCTATCAGTGTATTTCTATTTCAATTTCCTCTCCAAAACCTATTCAGAAGTCACAGCACTTACTGTGCATCATTGTATTACTGTGTATTATTGTGTTTATTGTATTCTTATTTTTTCTCCTTCATATGATGTATCGGATGCTGGTAACTTTAATTTCCTTGCAGGAAGCTAAGTCTAAGCAAGTCTCGCAGTAAAACATAAAATAAATAAATCCATCCATCCATTAGTTGGGGCGGTTCGAGGTTCTCCCAAAAAGCAAACCGCTCCAGAGGTTGTTTGAAAGCGTACCGAGGCCACTTCTTAAAGGAGGTCTTGGTACGTTTTTGGTGTGCATCCGAGAACGATTGCTGCATTTACATATGCACAAACAAACCACACCAAGAAGAAAGAAAAGTAGAGCCAAGAACAACAAAAGTGATGGTGGATATGAATCTGAACTCGCATTATCCTCTCAAGCTGAAGACATTGTAGATAAAAAAGGTTTACATGTGCCATTTGCCTTTCCAGACAGTCATACTGCTTTTCAGCACTAAATTACCAGCAATAAGTAGACTAGTCTTCTCAAAAGGAACTTTTTTTTCTTGAAATACTTTTACAACCATTGCTGATCCTAAGTAATAGCACAGTGTTGACAGGAATCGTTTTTTCCAACATACAGCCCTGCTTCTCAGCTGAGGCCAGTGAGAGCTCCATTAGTCAGCAGATAGCCAGTGTGTAGCAGCACTGTCATTCAGGCAGCTGAATGGGAGAATTGAGCATCCCACAGTGAACACGTTAGTGTAAAGAGGCTAGTGTAAGGGGGGTATTAAAGCGTTATGGACAGCCCGGGCCCAGACTAGAAAACAAACGCTGACAGGACTCCAATCTGGCCAGAGACGAGGTGAGGAGTGTGGCTATAATTACAGAGGTATTTGGACACTCGCCAGTTTGGCATTCTCATTCACTGCCATTTTAACCTTGGGCTGTTTCAAGTCTAGATAAAACTCTGCCTTGATGACTACTGCAGTTCACACAGACTAAGGCTGAGATTAGTTTGAAATTGGATCCTGAACAGTTAAAAACATTTACCTAACCCACTTAATTCCAATGTAACAGCAGGGTGTTACGCAGCACTTTGCAGTTAAGGCAGCCACCTAAGCAAGACACACCTGCCGCCTAAACTACATCGTCAAAAAAAAGGGATATGAGCGATATTCGCCTGTACGGTTTTCTCCCTTTCTTTCCAAACCACACAGTTGACAGCCTGCAGGTGGAGGCAGTGGAGACAGGCTCGGACATACACGGCGCTGTGGACTCATGTCAGTCTCGCAAGCAGTTTCAGGAAAGTGGCTGTATGTGTCCGAAAATGTATAGAACATTAACCGGTACAAGCCTACAGCTGTCTGTGGACACGGATTGCAGAAAGTGTGTCAGAGCCTCCCAGACAGTAAACTGAGACTCTGTTTCCTGCTTGTCGGTCAACAGTTAATGATCGGTCAACATTTAATTTCATTGTTCTATCTTTTGGAAGACTGGCTGCCAGAAATCGCCACTCACTAGCTAATCAATTAGCCTGGGTTAACCTCTAGCTATCAGTAAACAGAAGTGACGTGGTGGCTGGCATTTGGAAAGTATGCACCTAAAAAAAGTCATTAAATAAATAAATAAATAAGTATAACAGTTTCAAAATTATCTTATTTAAGCCTGGACATGACAACCACTTGCCTGGGTCTTTTCTAATTATAAATATACACCTACACTGACTGAACAGTGAAGTCCCAAGTTAAGTGTGCTGGCTGCATAGCTTCTCACTCCAAGAAGCAGATGTCTCTATTTATTTATAACCTGGTGTTCCTGCACTTTAACTCCACTGGTTCCTGAGACTAACAACAATAACAACCATTTCCCTGTAGTGCTGGAGCATGTTGGCCCTGACAGCAGAGCGACTGCTTTAGTGCATGTCCTTGCGTGAGTAACGGTTTGGGGGTTGAAGAGTGGTGTAGCTGGGATAGATAAAGCGCACACACAGTACAGTAACCTGATCCACAGACTGCAGGACGGGACAGGGAGGGAAGAGTTCTAAGAATAGCATGGAGCCTGACACAAAGAGCGCAGAGTACACCGCCACCACCACCAGCAGCAACATTACTCCACTACAGCTTCCAGTGTATTGCCTGCTGTGAGCTCTCACACACACCATATGGACAATACATGCGATTTTCCCCTGGTTTCCCATGTGGCTTACGACTACAAACACAAAGGAACCTACTGGAAATCAAGCACAAGGTACATCACTGTGTTTAAAATGTTATTTACCAGTAGAAATAAAAACAAGTGGATTATGAGCAAAAATATTTTACATCTACATTAAAGCTAGAGTCTGATGTTTCCTACAATAGGAGGCAGGCAAATCGTGTAACGCATAAGGAGCTACGCTTGCTGCGACAGTAAACAGACGGTCACGTGGTGTGGTCCTGTATGCCGTCAGGCTAAATGATGGGGGAGGTCTCTCTCAGCTGCACATCCACTCCCAGCCTTCGTTGCCTCCTCCTCCTCCCTAATGAGTAGCAAGACAAAGCCAGGCGCATAGGCCCTACTACTGAGACTAGGGGAGAGGGGTAGAGGCAAATACCCAGCAAAGAGCCAGCCTTCATCAACATGATCTCACACACACACACACACACACACACACACACACACACACACACACACACACACACTTTATGTGCCTGCAAAATATAAATACCTCGCAAGTCAAAACTGTTATATGCCCTAGAAATGCCCAGTTCAATTATTTTCCTGGTGAAAGCAAAAAATAAGCATATTCTAATATGTCAATAATCCAAATAATTGTTCAAAATGATGGAAAATGGATCAACTGCCTTTTGTTTTATAACAAATTATTAACTCCATTTTTTTTAAATGTAAAACACCAATGTGCTGGTTGAGTTAATTGATAATGTTTTAATAAATTGAACATTAGGTTTGTAAAGGTTAGTCAGATTAAGTTATCAGTTTAAAAACAATAACCATAGATCTGGTAACATGTTTTTTATTTATGCATTTAATATTTAATGGAGCAAAACATTTATTGGATACAATACTAAATTAACTACTGATGAAAATACTTAGTTCCAGCAATAATTAGGAAGCAATATGCAAGCCAGGCCAGTTGTTGAGGTGCTTGTTACACTGTACATCTCATAGACCGGGGTATCCGAGTAAAATTCACAAAATAAAGTGCACAAAATCACAAACGTGCAAATTACTCTTGAAAATATACAAGAAACAAACACAGATAAGTCTGTTGATAAACTTTTTCCTAAATTCAAAAGCATAACATTTAGCATAACATAACAGAGTTTTATCCACAGAATAAGTGCAGCTCTTTTCCTCCCATCACTGGGTCATCTGAATTTATTTCGACATGGATAAACAAACAGCAAGTGACATTGGTTGCCTCAAGGCGTATGTTCACCTCTCACTACCCTAACCCAGACAGACGAAACACGTCTCGTCCAACCAGAGTGTCAGGCCTTCGTTCCAGTGGTTGTTTGGATGCAAAAATGAGCCAGCAATGTTCCTGGGAAGAGGTGGAGAGGCTCTGGTTCAACCTCCCCCATATGGGAAAAGCATGTGCTACCGCTGCCAATGATAAGTAAATGTATGAACAGGCACAAGAAAACAGCTGCAAATATATCACACAAACTGATAAATATGATCAAGGCACCAGCCAACCTTTCAGTTGGCCTTTGCTGCTCAAAATTAAACCACCTGGTTAAAAACTGTCAAAATAGGGGCGGCCTCTAGCTCACCTAGTAGGAGAGTTCGCCCCTTGTTGGCTGAGTCCCGACCTGCAGCCCTTTGCTGCGTGTCATGCCCCCATTTCTCTCCCCTTTCATGTCTATCCACTGTCACTACAATAAAAAAGGGAAAAGCCCCAAAAATAATCTTAAAAAAATAAACAGTAATTTTGACGGGAATCTGTTTTAGCACAAGTGGACCAAATGGTAATGTTCTACCCAATCTATAGAAGCATACTCTTCAATTTAACTAAGGACAAATCATGTTAGTTTGTCAAAAATACTTCCAGGACACCAACTTTTCAGGCTTTTAGCATTAGACTATTGTAAGACCCAGACATAATGTACGGTACTTTATGTGTCCGAAATGCGAATTCTTATGCGTAAGAGTGAGTGCTGAACTGTTTCACAGCATTAGCTATTACTAAAAAGCTTCCATAAAAACAGGAATAGTCCTATATTTTCGAGGCAAAGGCTTTGGGCATGGCACGCACACAAAACAAAAGCTAGGGATGCACTGATACCGATGCCAGTATCGGGTATTGGCCCAATGCCGTGTGCATGTACTTGTAGTCATAAAATGACTCCAATACTACCACAGATACCACCTCATAGCAATGTGACAATAACTTCTCGGTCAAGCAGGTAAAGGCAACAGAAGAGGAGCAATGCCAGAAGTTTGGATATTTTTGGCTATAAAAAAATAACTACACTCTTGCCCAATGCATGATTGCACTTGACAACCAGTCTCAACAATACTGGGTTTCAACGTCTTCTCAGTGTACAGAGACTCCTAGCCATCACCACATCAGAGAAACCTTGTTTCCAAAGCTGATTTGTGAAAAAGCCCATCAGCAGCCTGTCGCCCGAAAACTTCACTGATATTTGGAGTAGTTGTGTTAGCCCAATGTCTCTCATCAGCTTAATGGGCATGACTATAAAGAAAGTAATATTTCAATCTGCTCTGTCTGCATGCTGTTTCTACACAGCGCTTTTACCAACCACAGTGCTACTCTGTAAATAGAAACTTTTCACAAATAGGCTGAAACGAAAGCTCTCAATGTGAAACATAACTGTTTTAACTGTTGTAGTTTGCCACAAGTCTTTAAATTTTGACAAAATCTTGTGAACTTAGCTGCTGGCGTAAACAAACCATCCTCTCCCCTGGATCAGTAGATCCACATGGGTATTGGTCGCCAGGATAGCTCAGTTGGTAGAGCGGGCACCCATATAAAGAGGTTTACTCCTTGACGCAATGGGCTCGGTTTTGACTCCGACCTGTGGCCCTTTGCTGCATGTCATTCCCCCTCTCTCCCCTGTCATGTCTTTAGCTGTCCTGTCAAATAAAGGCCTAAAAGTTATAAAATAATAATCTTTAAATTAAAAAATAATAATATCCACAGGGGTACTTATGCACATGAATGATGTCATTGGACTTTGCGTTCTTCATTCTTTCTAAACTTCACTCAGTATTTTGATATTAGGGATTATATGATTTATTTTATTGACACTAGCCCAGGGAAATGTCCAGGCCCAGGCTCTGAGCTTTGAATAGAAAAAAGGCATGGCACTTTGAAAATACTACTTTGTTCTAATTGACAACAATATCAGAGAAAGGCAAAATCATTTGTGTGTCTGAAATAGTGTTAATTTCATCATACAAGACAAGACTAAATATGTATGTCAACGACCTTTTTTTCCATGACGAAGATGAGACGATGACGAGACTGCACAAATACCCAAAAACGCTGACTAAGACTAAATTAACATGCATTATTGTTGAAAAAAGACGAGAATAAAATCTCTCTTCATTTTCATCTACAATCGTCTCTGTGGCTCTGTGGATCTAGAGAGTCCCTTTTTTTTTTCCATCTAGCTGTCACACATCAAGGTAGCAATGTTGACTAAAACTTGTTACCTGACTTCTATTTATTTAAATTACGAGATGTTTAGTTGACTAAAACTTGACTGACAAAAAAAACAAGTGAATGACTAAATATGACAAGGACATTTGGCACAATACTAAGACTAAATTAAAAATAAGTGACAAAATTAACACTAGTCTGAAAACACCCTCGGACCCCAGAGGGATTATTAAGTACTCGTATCCTAATGTTTGTACACCAGAGGCATAAATAGGGTTAACTTTACTGGCAGAAAAATAAAGATCAGCTCACAGAAACACGCCCATTAAACTGGTTTGAGAGCCTTAGAAAACCTACTACCACCACTCTGAATGTAGGTTAACGATCAGATACCCAAGCAGCAGGCAAGAACAATGAAGCCTTCACTGCTGATTATGGGTTAAAAAGGAGGGGAGAGGGAATGCGGGAAGGATTAGAGCAAAGGTTAGGACCTAGGCGTGGGTTTCATTGCATTATATCCAACACAGTATCAAGCCCACATGACTGGATCCAAATGCTGGGGAACTGTTGCTTTCAAGGAAACTTCAATATCAAGATATTGATATCATATAAAACTAGACGATGGTACCAACCATGTTATGGTAGCTAGCTTGTCGGGAAGGTGACCAAATAATGCTCTAAAGTTAGGCTACATTATGGCAAGGGAAAAACTGACATGGTCATTTTCAGTTTATGCAGAGAAATTTCAAAAAGTCAAAAAGGTTTTCGATACCAAATTATAAAAACTTAGTTAGGGCAAAGTTATGCGTTATACACATCGTTTGTAGTGCTTCTCACCACGCAGCAGCTTAAAAAAAAAGGTCCCATAGCATGAAAATTTCACTTTAAGGTTTTTTTTAAATCATTAATATGCATTCTCCCAGCCTGCCTATGCTCCCCCGGTGGCTAGAAATGGCAATGGGTGTAAACTGAGCCCTGGGTATCCTGCTCTGCCTTTGAGAAAATGAAAGCTCAGATTGGCCGATCTGGAATCCGGCCCCTTATGAGGTCATAAGGGGCAAGGTGACCTCCGTTTGCTTTGCCCGCCAAGAGAATTTGGCCCACCCATGAGAGAGAGCAACATCATGGCTTTCAAACAAGCAAAGCTTCCACCTTTCCACCCCGTGTAACAAATGGTATCAACCCAAAAACTGCTGCAACAACTTTGTCCCTGAAACCCACATAACTATAAAACACATCTCTAACAAGGTGTCACAACCTTAAGGGATTCCCAAACTACTGGGTTCCATATGAGCAACTAGCAGGCCTCCAACTGAAAATAAACAATTGAGGGAAATGTTTTGTCAGTTTTCATTTTGACATTAAAAGACATGACTCCATCTACACCTGCCATGTCCTATTACTTTTGGTGAGATGTCAATCCGATCACAGGCACAACACGTATGCCTGAGCTGTACCAAAGCCACAGCTTTGCAGTGCCAGCGTAAGCCTTGGTGGGGCCAGCTTATAAAAAGGTTGACACAGCGTCTCTGTCTTTAGACTGGAAGGAATACAGACTAACAAGCAAACAAAGTCTTTCATCAATAGTTATGCAGCATGAAAATTAGTAGTTTTTATTTAATTATTAGTATATATATATATATATATATATATATATATATATATAAAAAAATGTATTTTTGTTATCACAGGTCTTTGGGACTTCCACACGCATACAAACTTAGAAAGAAAACTATCCATGCTGTTTTGAGTGAGATACGGTTTCTGAATGTTCTTTGCCTTCAGTCTCCGGGTGAGCTGTTCAAAATCTGCACGGCTTTCTACGTCAATAGCCGAGACGAGGCGGCTAACCGAGACGAGGCGGCTAACCATAGCACATGCTAGCTCATTCTTAATGGCAAAACACTGCTACAACACACACACTAGTTCGCCATAAGATACAAAAGAACTACTTCCATGTCCCTGTTCAACAGATATTCCACAAGAGCACCCTCGTTTAGAAGAAGTCTCCCAGCTAATCCTGCCTTGTACTGACCAAAGTTGGAGAAGAGTTATCTAGCTGATGTGATCTTACCTAGCTACTGAGCATGTGCAACTCCCAACAAAGATAGTATAGAAGTAAAATGTCTCACTCTGTAGCTAAAACAAGTGAGATGTCACAGGGTGAAAACAAGATCTGCAGCAATGTGCGGTACAACAAAAATACAGTGTTTTTTTTTAAATGAAACCATGTAAACCTATTCTGGTACAACCTCAAAATAGAATTATGAACCTGAAAATGAGCATAATATGGGCACTTTAAGGTAATGTAGATAAACAAGTCATACTCTCTACAGAGCACACTCAGCAGGTTAACTTATACTACTTTATTGTGCACATTAATAATAGTAATAAAAATGTCTACACTGGTTTAACTTCTCCCAGTGTTTTTGTTGCACAATGCAACTGACCAAAAGATCATTTGCCAATTAAGCAGTATGCTCACTACTAGAAGAAAACCAGAGTAGAGAAACTCCATTTTTATCTGGTAAATATCACCCCGCTTTTCTTTTAGCAATACATAATATAGGCTTCATTTGCAACTACATAACTTAGATACTTTAGTGAAATTAATACATTTCTTTTAATTAACAGATTAATTAATGGCCAAAAAGTGAAAATGCTGATCACAGAAGTGACATCTCCAATTTTCAAACACAGCAAACTAAGAAAGACTCCAAATATTCATGATATTATGATTACTTAAAGTTTTACAGAATATGGACAGATGGTCTGACAACCTCACATTTAACACTAAAGTGCACAATAAATCGAGACATATCGAGACACAATAAACACCATTTCAGATACAAAAGTAACCTCCCACTTTACTGTAATTTCACATAATGTGTTGCTGGGATGGCTAATACTGGCAAACACTAATCTATCCCAGTATACTAACCCTGGTCTAAATATTTTGCCAAAAATGTCAAACTTGTCTTGGTCAACAAATAAATGTATGTTGTAGTAGTAATAGTAGTAGTAGTAGTAGTACTGGGCTAGAGGTCTTTTACAGTGATGCAGATGCAGCCACAATACTAAATTGTTACGGTACCATAGCCACAAAAGACCAACTTTGTTCTCCCTCTTGACAAAAAATGTGGCATTTAAAAATATCCAGAACTAGATTCAGAGCAACCTTTAGTTAGAAGTGGCCAGAAACTGAGGAATGCTGTCATCTGGAAATGAGAATACCTACGACCAGTTGGGAAACAATTACTCCTACGTTATTAAACAACTATATTGTGCAGCATTACACATACTCTGTTACATCATAATAATACTAATATCATACAAACATCACCTAATCTTTTTCCACCACTGCTTTTTCCATTGCACTGACAACACAACTCCTGTTTAATTAATTTTAAAGCTTTCTACTTTATCCAGGATATTGAGTCATTTCAACTCCTTTCTCTGACTTTAGAGACTATTTAAATGTTGACTTTTGGTTTTATTATATTTAATGTTTCTAAGTAAGCTCGACATTTTAACGTACAACACAACTGAAATAGTCTAATTGTAACCATATTTGCATTCCTCTTAAATGTAAAAGATATAGATCTATCTATCTATCTATCTATCTATCTATCTATCTATCTATACACACACACACACACACACACACACACAATTAAACATGTTCTTCATTTATTCCATTTTTCAATGTTTGTTTCCAATTTCTAATAAATGTCTGTAAAGCACTTTGAAACAGCCTTGTGTATGGGCTGTATAAATACATGTTCCTTGCCTTACTACTGCATACGGATTAATAACATTGACTGAACAAAAATATAATGCTGTAATGTTGGTTTAGAAGCCTTTATCCGTCATTTGTGATGGTAGAAAGTGCATTATATTCCATTACTATCCACTGCACACCACATGTAGCTACATGCTAATGGCAAAGAAAGCAGTAATCTTGTCTGCCCATGTTAATTTCTCCCAAATTTCAGATCATATTCTTGCTGGAACATGTCCGTGTTTTACTACTGTGAGTCAATTCAGCTTGACAGATATCACACATAGCTAATGAACATTTCCAGATGCATAAAACTACTTTGTCATTAGTAAACACTGTGCCAAAATATGAACAACATTTTTTCTGTTAAGGGGTTTTAATTGCTAGCTAACCACCGCTAAGGAAACTCCAGCGCATAGACGGCACCCTAGGATACGTAAAACAGGTGATTTAACATCACAACTCATTTTACATACACTTTAGCAACAAAACAATATACTCTGGAAACATTACTACATTTTTTCCATGTTGGTTTTGAGCGGAATGCATCTCCACTAACCTGGAGAACGTTTTAAACAGTAAGTGAATAAAGCTTGTTGCGTGAATACATTGTCTCCTGCAGCGGGGAGTGGGGCAGTAGGACCGCATGGTGTGCTAGCTTCTGGGGTCTGAGAAACAGTAAATTCATCAAATTCAGTGTCAACAACACTATTTTCCAAGCTACCGTAGCTGTCATATTCCACAGTTACATAGTAAAACAGCAGTCAAGGCTTTAGTCCCTGTTTGTCACTCTGCCTGAGGAGAAACTGCTGTACTCGTGATGTTTATATAGTTGTCATGACTTTGCGAGTGATTGATGTCCTGTCAGTGTTCTGCACACTTTCATCTCTCTTTCTGCTCATTCATAAAAAAGGAAGATTTAAGAGTTTGTTAATAATTAAAAACCTAGAACGTTGTTATATTACAACACAGCTTTTTCTACCTCTACTTTTCTTCTTTCTGCATTGTCATGCTGTATTCCCAGCAGGAAGGTCGCAGACTCGTCTTTAAAAGCACATGGTGGATTATGGAGGCAACATCAGCCGTTACACATCGAGATACTACACTCAACGTACCAAACAAAAACAACGTTCTGCACACATTTAGCTGCTGGCAAAGGCTAACACATGTTGTGTAATCAGGAGGTTCCACCCACCTCACATAAAGACTACACACACTTGCTGGGCCTCTGGAAGACGCAGATGCCTGGCTAGAGGCACTTCATATCAGAAACAGCACTAGTGCTTTTACAGTCTTGTTTGAACTGCAACACAAGTGGTCTACAACTTGAGGTAAAAGTGATACAGAGCAGAATTTAAGATGGCTTCCTGTATTGGGGGATTTTTTGTTTAATTCATTACAACCTTTCCAATCGAGTTAGAATGAATAAGAGCCGGGTTGGTCAGGTCTGGTGTACGAGCTTTTTTAGAGCACTTTGGTGCAAATGAAGACACATGCTAATTTGCATATTGGTGAACAATTATTTACATAAAGCTTATAGGCTGTTGGTTGCGACAAGTAAGAGATCACTAGAGCAAAACTTGGAGGAGCAGCTTGTCCCTAAAATTAGAATAGTTGGTCCAACTTAAAAAGGTCAGCCCACCTTAAGTTAGTGAGCCTGTGTTGAAGTTGTTAAAAGCTCTGTGGCTAACTCCCTTTTGTTTAACCAGCAGGTAGCAAGCAAGACCGACTTGGGAGTTGTAGCTTTTATTCACCGAGATAAACTGTCCACAGACTACACTGCTACATGTACAACTATAACATTACTGCTAACTTCATACTCCCCGACACACTCTCTCTCTCTCTCTCTCTCTCTCTCTCTCTCTCTCTCTCTCTCTCTCTCTCTCTCTCTCTCTCTCTCTCTCTCTCTCTCTCTCTCTCTCTCTCTCTCTCTCTCTCTCTCTCTCTCTCTCTCTCTCTCTCTCTCACGTGTGAGTGGCAGCTGCCGCTGTGTGCGCAACATGCATTATGTGTGTTGTGGCTGTGACACGGATTGTGCTGCAGTGTGCTCAAACCATCATGTGGCACGTGTGCAGAAGACAAAAAAACTTCCCGTGTGTTGGCTTGTCCAGATGCTCACAACATTATTTTTACGTGCACAAAATTGCTTAGGCATGTGCCGTATAATGGCAGGGAAACCCTGAATTTTATGCAAACCGGCTAAACAAGCATTTATCATTTTGACATGTGCAGCGTTAAATCCAAATTGTATTGCATTAGTAATAAGCAATATTATATATATATATATATATATATATATATATATATATATATATATATATATATATATGTTTATTAGCAGACTAATGGAGCCACTCAGGGCCGGAGTGGAGGCACTTTTCAGCCCACTTTTTCCATGGTGTGTGTAGTCGGGAAATAGGATAAATGAAGCAACAGTAGCTCTTACTATCCTGTAGTTTTTACTAATACTATTAAATCTGAGGACATCGTTCTCAGCAGGAAACCGATGGAGTGCCTTCTCCAGGTAGGGAACGAGTCCTTACCCCAAGTGAAGGAGTTTAAATACCTTGGGGTCTTGTTCGCGAGTGAGGGGACAATGCAGCGGGAGATTGTTCGTCGAATCGGGTGCGGTATTACATTAAATTTATTGCACCGTTGTGATGAAATAAGAGCTGAGCCAGAAGACAAAGCTCTCTATCTACCCGTCAGTTTTCGTTCCTACCCTCACCTATGGTCATGAAGGCTGGGTCATGACCAAAAGAACGAGATCCAGGGTACAAGCGGCCAAAATGGGTTTCCTCAGGAGGGGGGCTGGCGTCTCCCTTAGAGATAAAGTGAGAAGCACAGTCATCCGTGAGAAGCTCGGAGTAGAGCCGCCGCTCCTTTGCGTCGAAAGGAGCCAGCTGAGGTGGTTCAGGCATCTGGTAAGGATGCCTCCTGGGCGTCTCCCTAGGGAGGTGTTTCAGGCATGTCCAGCTGGGGGGGAGGCCTCGAGGAAGACCCAGGACTAGGTGGGGATATTATATCTCCAACCTGGCCTGGGAATGCCTCAGGATCCCCCAGTTGGAGCTGGTTAATGTGGTTCGGGAAAGGGAAGTTTGGGCTCCCCTGCTGGAGCTGCTCCCCCCGCGACCCAACACCAGGTAAGCGGACGAAGATGGATTGTTAAACAAATAATATAAAGGTTAAATAATAATCCACTTAAGCTAAAAAGTTAACAAAAATGCCCCACTCTTCCACAAAGATGCATATTTAACTGCTACAGTTCAATTCACAGTACAGTTTACAGTTACATTGCAAATAGCACCAACAGCATCTACAGCTTGTCTAAGAAAACGTTTTGGAAAAAGTCGGGCTATGGACTCATCCAACTAACTCTCTTTGGGAGAGGAGAAAACCCTTACATGGTACAACCCATGCAGAGGCTGTTGTGTCAGAATGTGTAGCCTACTTTTAGAGAAGATAGACTAACGTGACAAATGTCAACAACAAAAAAAAGTCCTCAACCCGATTACCCACCCCAGGCCTGGAGCCACTAGTGTCTGCAATTTACTGCCAAGCCTAGGCGGGCAAGATGACGTAGAGGTGGGAGGGGGAAGATGCAAAATTAATAAATCTGCCATTGAAGCCTGGTGATGTACAAGGTACCTTAGTTGACTGCATCACGGACATTAAGCAGTGGTTTGCCCAAAATTTTATGCACTTAAATGAGGATAAAACTGAATATATTGTGTTTGGAGAATCTGTGTCTAACGCGTTTGGTCCCTGGTTTCCAATGGCCAGACAGACGGTAAAGAACTTAGGAGTGATTTTTGATAGTTCCTTTAAATTCAACAAACAGATTGATAATGTTGTTAGATCGAGCTTTTTTAAACTGCGCCTTCTGGCAAAGGTAAAATCGTTTTTAAACCGTCATGACCTTGAGAAGGCTATTCACGCTTTAATAAGCTCTAGACTGGACTATTGCAATGCCCTATATATGGGTGTTTCCCAGTCCTCTGTTGACCGTCTCAACTTGTCCAAAATGCAGCTGCCCGCCTGTTAACGGGCATGAAAAACGAGACCACATAACTCCGATTCTTTATTCTCTCCATTGGCTGGTACATTTTAGAATTAAGTATAAAATTGTATTGTTTGTTTTTAAAGCTCTTAATGGCCTTGCCCCATCTTACATTTTAGACATGCTGATTATTCGAAATTGTGGTAGGACGTTGAGGTCATCTAATCAACTCATGTTGGAAGTGCCCAGGTCAAAACTGAAACACTGGGGTGACCGCGCTTTTCGGTTTCTGGACCTAAGCTCTGGAATAAGCTGCCCAGTGAGATGCGTATCATTACTGACCTGGGTCTTTTAAATCAAGACTTAAGACGCATCTTTTAAACTGGCGTTTGGTACCTAGTAATGTGATGACACATTTGCATTGATTGTATTGTTTTATTTTTGTTTATTTATTATTTTTTTTTTTTCTTACTTTTATCATTCGATATTGTAATTTTGTTAGTGGTGTATTGTTGTTTTAAATCTGTGGTTTTATTTGTTGTGAAGCACTTTGGTTCACTTATCGGTTGTTGTAAAGTGCTATATAAATAAAATACATTTACATTTACATTTACATTTACATTTACATTTACATAATACAAATGCACAAACCCCCAGCGCTAGGTCTGGCCCTGGCTGAATGTAAGACGCTATATTGCACACTGAAGGTCTGTCTCCGGACCCCCACTGCAAAATTAACATAACGTAAACACAGCATGTGTGGACTCTGTTGTGGTGGGTGGCGTACCGGTTATTGGTTTGTTGACATTAGGGGACTCCAATTTCTAGCTAACGTTATCTAGTGTTGCAAACGGTCAGTGCTGGGTTTCAGGAGTGCGCATAAACGTCACATCCTATGGATTTTCCTAGAAGAAGAAAAAAAAACGGCCAGCATCCTTCACATACAAATCAGTCCACAGGGATGGTCTCATTCTTTAACTTATGTTACAATATGTTCACCCATTGGCAATAAAAAAGCAATAAATACTGAACATGTATAAAAAAAAAGATATAGAACCTTTAATATCTAATTAATTTGACAATTTGTACACTGCTCCAAGCCTAGAAGGTAGGTCTTAAACAAAAGGAAGAAGAGTAAAATAAAAAACTAACCGTTTTGGGGGGTTTCCCTGGAGATACTGCCTTGGTGTAATCACTCAAAACAAAAAAGAGGAACTGCTTTCATAGTATGTTAAAGGCCAATACTTTCACAGCTTCATTGAAACCATAATTCATAACAGGCCCATGTTGCTGATGAAGTGCTGCAAGATGGCAAAAGGATTAGACCTAGAAAACAAAATATAAGTCCAAGAATCTCATAGCCAGCTAGACTAAGCCTCTCATGATAAAGGCTGTTAGCACAAAGGGCGCCAACTTACGAGTCATACTGACTCCTTTTATGATTCACATGAAAATATAGCCCAAATATTCAGTGAGCTGAGGCTCAGTCACGATGGTGCAAATTAGTTTGTCCACTATTATAGACTTACGCCTTTGCATGATAAAAATGTAAATAGGCTAAACAACCTATTAAGTGCTCATATTATGCTGTTTGGCTTTTCCCCTTTCCTTTGTGTTCTATATCTTTTTTGTTCATGTAACCGGTTTACAAAGTGAAAAAACCCAAAGTCCACCCCAATGGGACTTACCATCTCCAAACTGCTCTATTGTAGTCAAGCCTTTACTTCCACAACGAACGTGCGTCACTTTGTAACGCAAGTTATATACTCTGCTTCTGACTGGCTAGCAGTGCTTACCTGGGAACTGCCCATGTGCGACTCCCAACAAAGACGGAACAGAAGTGAGTGCCTCACTCTGTAGCTAAATCAGAGACCTAAACACACAGGGTGAATAGAAGAGCTGCAGCAATGTGTAGTAAAACAATAATATGGTGTTTTTTAAAAAAAAATGAAACCACAAACCTGCTCTGGGACAACCTCTAAATACAACCTGCACGTGAACCGCTAATTAGTCCTAACTTTAAACCAGCAAGTTGCGTTTTTGTGGAGCGCTACGTGACACATGAAACTATATTGATGAGGACCGGCGAGTTAAAAAAAATACCAGGCAGACACAAAGCTGACAATCTGCAGGTGGAGGCGGTGGAGACAGGCATGGTAAAACGTGCTGTGGGTCTCTGTGGAGTTGTGTCAGCCCCGCAAGCAGTTTCAGGAAAGTGACTGCATGCGTCCGACAGCGCACAGAACAACACCGGTACAAGCCTATAGTTGACCGCGGAAAGTGTGTCAAAGGCTCCCAGAGTGGTAAACTGAGACTCCGTTTCCTGCATGTTGGTCAACTGTTAATAATCGTTCAACATTTATTGTTATTGTGCTTTCTTTTGGAAGGCCGCTGCCAAAAATGGCCACTTACAAGCTAACTTCGCTGAGGTAAACGCTAGCTATCAGTGAATGCTAACTATCAGTAAACAAGAGACGTGGTGGCTGGCGCCTGGTGTATTTGCATGTATCAGCCCTCCCCTGCAAAGCTACGACATACAGACAGCAGAGGAACAGAAGAAAGTAGCTGCACCTTCACCAACTGAAGATTTGAGGACAAACATTTACTCACCACGTGGCGGATAGCCTTCTGAGATTTACTCGCCAAGCAAAATTTACCCACATTTAGCGATTCATTTTGGACCTCCACCTCTGTGACCTTTATTGTGAAGGCCATTTTCCTACCCTCCCACCTCTTACTTTCCTTATGTTTAATTATTTAACATACCATCCAAACAAATGCAAAAAACTTTTTTGGGGGGTTTTCCCTTTATTTTTTAGGGAGAGTGGATAGACGTGAAAGGGGGAGAATGGAGGAATGACACGCAGCAAAGGGCTGCACGTTGGATTTGAACCTGGGCCGCTGCAGGACCCAACATTGGGCGAACGCACCTACTGGGTGAGCTAGAGGCTTCCCCAAACATTTTTTGACTTGGACATATCCATCAGGCCTATTTAGGTATGCAACAAACTAGTTACCTATTAGGCACAAACAAATGAATAAAAAAAAAAAAAACAAATCTATCTATCTATTAAAGCAAAATATATGAACAAAATAATCAAAGATGACCTTTAGGTTACATGCATAACCCAGGTACTCAGAGTAGCATGAGTGAGATGTCTCACTATGAGATACGCCTCCCTGCATATTCCTCAGAAGCATTTATCTCTTACGCCAATCTTGATTGGCTGGTGATCAAGTGTCTGCATCAGGTGGGTCCATCCCCCTTTAAATAGCTTACGTTACGACACCATTCAAAATAAGCACCTCTTCTCGCGTCGCCCCAGCAAGAAGGGTTGTCTGGTGAGACATCTCACTCATGCTACTTTTAAGAATCGGGGTTACGCAAGTAACCTAAAGTTCTCATTCGTAGCATTCGTTTCAATGTCTCACTATAGGATATGGATACTCCCGTATTGCCGGACAAGATATCTCAGCAACCACCGGCACTCAGGTAGCAATGCTCTGCTCCAGCGATAGCCCCGTGCTCAGCACTGCACGTGCCACGCTTGGTGCAGAGACATAAAGTCTATAAAACTGAACAAAAGTGAGAGGTGAAGACCAGCGTGCCACTGCACAAATATCCTTTAAATAAGGCACAGGAGGCAGCAAGACCGCGATTTGAGTGAGCACGTAGGCTCTGCGAGGCCAGCAAACCCTGACACATGTAGGCCAGAGCAATGGATTCCATAACCCAATGAGAGAGCCGTTGCTTTGCCACAGACTTTCCTCTGTGGGGGCTAGCCCCGGACACAAATAGCTGGTCAATCTATCAAAAACCTGTAGTCCTGTCCAGTAAATATGCAAAGCACGAACTGGACACAGCGCATGCAACTGCTGTTCCTCTGAGGAAGAAAAAGGCAGGGAAGAGATTGACAAAAGGTCAATGGGAGAGCATGAGCCAACCACCTTGGGCACAAAGGCAGGATTACGTTTCAATAACACTCTGACGCGCCCCGGGGCGAGTGCATGATGAATGCACAGAGAGCACATGAATGCCGCTAACCCATTTTGCAGACGCCAAGGCCCTGCCCAAAATGTTGTGTCCACAATGGCAAAGTCGAGCCCATGGGTCTTTGTGTCCTCTGGTGTGAGGGACGTTAGAATACATCTTCGTTAGCTGGAGTGCTAAACACAAAGATACTGAGCCGTAGCTGGTGTGCTGCAGAAATAGCCTTACCGTGAAACGGCTAGGCAGGTAACGCTCCAGTCTGTGGTGAGACCGAAGAGTTGAAGCGTATCAAAGAAAGCTAGTGCCCGGCAATGAAGAAGTTAAGCTAGGATAGCTCCAGTCTGTTGACAGTTAAGCTAGCTAGCCTGCACGACAGAGAGATATGCTTTGAAGCGAGAAGAGGTTTTAGAATGGTGTACACGTTGTAGCGTAAAAGGGGATGAACCCACCTGACGCACTCGATCACCAGCCAATCAGGATTGGTGTAAGGAGATAAATGCTGAGGAATACGCAGGGAGGTGTATCCCATAGTGAGACATCAAAACAAATGCTATGAATGAAAACGACTTTTGGCTGAATGTCAAAGTTTTTTAGACTAGCACCATAACAGGGCTGCAACAAGCATTTTCCATCATTATTTACATTTAATTTGAGTTTTTTGATTAATTGATTAAGCTAATAATTTTAAAACTAAAATACAATTATGTCAAGGACCACGAATGAAATGCTCTCAAACTTACTCAATCTAGCAGGCATAAAATGAACTATTTGTGTAGGGTGACAAAACTCTTTTTGATCTTTTTTAGATTTTGTAAGACTTGAGTAGCTGGTTTCTATATACACATTAAAAACCTGATATCTATGCAATCTCATTCGGACATTTATAGGACAAGAATGAAAGTGCATTCGTGCTGGGGAGATCCTTCCATCAAACATAATGCCCCAATTTTTCCTCCAAGCTGCACCAAGAAATGACAAGACTGTGTGACACCATGTGCACAGGCACAGTGGGTAAGCAATAAAAACAAATCAAAACGTCTGAGAAGACGACTAATGGGTAATAGTGAATGAAAAAGCTTCAGAGGAGCAACAAAAACAAGATCAAAAAAATTAGTCTGTTAAGGAAACTCTTCTAAAAAAAAAGATGAGGAAGAGGAAATTAACATATCCAACACCCATGCTGAACGTAAAAAACCACTCAGTCTCACAGAAACGCTTGTGAAATTGACAATCAGTCAAGGTCACCCGATATCTGGCCATTGTTAAATTCAAATATGTAGTGGGCATGGAGATTTAATGGTGGCATTAGCCAGTTGGCAACGACAGTCAAAGACACATACTTTGAAAGCAATGCTTGCAGTAGTTGCAGCATCCATACTGAACAGTGGGTTTCACGTTTTGTAGTTTGGGGGTTTATGCTCAGCGTATTGTACGTTGCAGTATTCTCCGAAACATCAGAGGGCATACAGACAAAAAAATAAATAAGCAAAAAGTAGTAAAGAAAAGAACGGACGTAAAGGAAAGCAGGCTGCCTAGCAACAGTAAACACATCCTTAAACACAGACGTACCATGAAACATTACAATTATCTACTCTTATCATTAACATGACTTTTGTTAATCTCCAAATCAAAATGACTGCCTGTAAAGGACAAACTTTCCATGAAGCAGATTTTTTTTTTTTTTTTAGCTTTGACAAAACTCACCTAAAATGTTTTTCCATATTCAGCAGCCAAATTTTTCTTCTTTTCCCAGCTTGGTGTCTCTCTCTGACCACTTATTTAAAGCTGTTTGACTGTGTTCTGTATATGGAGAATCATGCAGATGTTTATACAAACTAACCTGCTCATCCCAGCAGACCGGGTTGAACTGAAAGCTCAGCGGGCATGTTACAAAAATTCAGAGGTGCACAATCACGCACTGCGACAACTCACAGAGCCTTCGCGCTGAATACAACAGCCGTGTGATGTCATTTTATGGCATGGGCACCTTGTGCCCTGAACACCATGGCGACCATAAACGTAGCTTCAGGCCAGACAGTCATGGGAAGAATAATGGAGTAACTCTACCTCCGGTACAGGAGATGGTGATCTTCCACTGCACGACTGGCTTTGTCTTCCGGTTGACCTACGTCAACATTACACCGATCATCTTCTTTGGTAAAATTAAACAACATTAATTATACATTCTTGTCACAGCGAGGAGTGTTCTCGTCAGACAACTGAACTTGTTCAGCTTATTATATGAGTAACGTTAACCAGTGTTGGGAGGAATTAGCAGGCTAACACCGTTAGCTAACTAACATTAACGTTAGCTAGCGGCTGCAGCTGCTTGGTCCCTAGACTTTTTGCCGAGACACAACGTTTACAGCCTTGGAGATGGACAATCTGTTTAGCCATCTCCTGATGTCCGGTACTGCCTCGGCAGGGAGTAAAACAGGTGGACCGCAGGCTCCATGCTGCAGATTGCCTGCTAATTCAGGCATCGCTGTTTTGTTGTATGGTGTCATAGCAATGACTATGATTTACAGAGCTGATGGATTATTTCCGGTTTAAAAACCACTCAGAGTGGGGAGGGGCAGTAGAAGCATGCGCAGACGCTTAAACCAATCATAGCCCAATTAAGGTGTATATGGAGGAATACCCTGAATACTGAAGAAATTTTCTTCTCCCAAATATAATAGTTTTTTTGAACTGCATGCAAATGCACTAAGTTGCAACCTCCCAAATTATATGGACATGGCTTCAATGTTTTGGGAGTAGCCTTAGCTCTAGATGAGCTGTGTATTCCAAATTAATAATTCAAGTGTGTGTCATGTACACCACATGTACCACATGTACAGTCCAACGACGTAATGCAATCCAGTAAATTGGTGTTATAAATACTACATTTGTCAGTGATGTATTAGTTCAATTGTTAAGTGCGACACACTGGGCACGTAACATCATGTAATTTGTCGTAAAACACAGTGGATGTGCCATACAGACAGCAGAAGTAGTAATAAACAGTGTTACACAGCACTACATGCCCGGAGCAGAGTGCAGCCATTCTAATCAATGGAAGCTGCTACACAGACCACGGAAGCTTTGAGTTGCATAGGGCTGCATAATTAATCAAATTTTAATCACAAACAAGATTTTGACTTCCCACGATCAAATTTGCGTGATTGAGCAATTTTTTAAATGTGTCAATTCATAGAAAGCTCCGTTTTTTTTGCAATGCCCATCTACCGCTCTGTAAACCACTGTCTGATCATGTGCCAGTCAGTTGTTCCCTGCACCGCGCAGCTTAGTTTCTAGATGTAGACAGTCACAGAGGACAGAGTAAAAAAATCAAAAAAATAAATAAATCTGAAAAAAATAGCTTATGTGACAATGTTTTGGTTTAATTCAACAAATAATCGTGATAAATAATCGTGATTATCATTTTGGCCATAATCGTGCAGCCCTAGCGTTGCACATGCAAAATGGAGAACAAAACAGAGAAGGTAAGAAAATGTTGTCGGTACCAGTTAACATGCTTGGAAGTGAAGAACACAGCACGCCAACGGATTCTGTATTTGAAATAAGTGATGTGCGGGTGGATCGAATGATATGGCTATGACTAAAACAACTAAACTAAACCGTTGAAACAGTTATCACACTTTTGTAATTGGATATCTAGGCTACATATAAAAATAAAAGATCAATTGCATTACAAGATAAATAGTAATATACCAACAAGGAAAATGTCTGCAGTGTATTTTTGTCTGACTGGTACTGTACTATATTAGTGGGACTAAAGAGTAAAATATACCGCTAAAACACATAATTAAGTTGAAATTAATGCAATGCTATTTTTAGGAGGATTCTGAAGAACTTCTTTGTGTCAGAAAGCATAACATGTCAGCATGACTGCAGTGATAAAAGGATACACCTTGACCTCAATAACAGAACAAAAAAAAGGTACTGCAGTCCTGAGTACCCATAATCCATTGCAAGAAACTGTGTGGTGATATATTGCAATATAAAATTACTTGTCCTCACCCTATTCACACACTACAACCTTTAGCACAATGGGACTTCTCATTCAATCGCAGCCTAATAACTATCTGATGCATCCTCAGTTGGCAAGTACAGTTGCATGATCTTAATCAATTCTCATCTCCTTTTTCCTCAATGTGGTTAAATATTGAGAACTTTTCATAAACACTAATGGCGTGTTTTTGCAAAGCCCAACTAGCTATCTGTAAACCATTGTCTGATCACGTGCCAGTCAGAATTGTTCCCTGCACTGCACAGCTTAGTTTCTAGATGTAGACAGTCACAGAGGACAGAGTAACGTGAGGAAAATCAGTTGGTTATACCTCGGTCTCAAGGTTTACCAGTTTACTAATCGCAACATGTTGTCCCGTCTGTGGTGTTTTTCAGACAACAGCAGTGAACAGTGCTAGTTGGTGTCTGTTAGCTCACAGGGCTCCAGGACACAAGTAATATTTTTCCTCTAGGTCTCACCGGTGCACCTAATGTCCTCGCATCCGCTGCCTCTCCACAAACAAAGCAATGTTGTTTATATGGATATGGTTTAATTTTGTGTTACTTGACCCATTACTTCTGTGAAGCCGTGCCTGTGTTGGATCTCTCCTCTACTCTCTCTTCTCTTACTCTTCGCAAAGCCCCACCACACAGCGGCGCCGGTCAACACTTCTGACATTTGTCCAGTTTTAATTGTTAACACAGCTGTATATTGTTAAGCATGAAAGGCAAACCTGTATTTGTAACAGTGTTTCCGCTGGTAACTCTGCTATCACGGCTGCACGGCGAAAAACATAGAAGAAGTTATTGAATGCAACCAACTTCAGTTTGTAGAGTAATAG
This sequence comes from Percina caprodes, assembly GCA_013375575.1. NCBI lineage: Eukaryota > Metazoa > Chordata > Actinopteri > Perciformes > Percidae > Percina > Percina caprodes. The sequence continues at coordinate 4,383,997 of JABXJD010000030.1, read as the reverse complement.
CGTGTGAGACGGAGCCTGCTGGTCCTACAAGAGATGTGACCCATGGCCAGAATATCATACTCTACTGACCCGCCATTCGACCCGTGCTGAAACCATTCATAATGAGTCAGCCGTCACTCTCTGAGTAGCGTCCATCGTACTCCCCCTCTCTCCCTAGCTCTTTTAATCAGTTATTGTTGAAAACAAGTGAAGGAGCTTTCTCAGAGATAAGAGAGAAAAAAAACGCTATTTATTTCAGATAGCTAATTTTTGTTTACATGTGTTGCAGCTGTATGTCTATACAACATACAACTTCAATATAAGAATGCAGCATAATATGGATGTGAAAGCAGTTATAAATAGCCTATGTGACATGTAACAAAATATGTTTTGGTTAAAATCAACAAATAATCGTGATAATTAATTGTGATCACAATATTGATCAAAATAATCGGGATTTCGGATCATTTTGGCTATAATTGGCAGCCTTAGATGACGCAGTGATTAGTGACGATTTCACCTTTTTGTATCGCCTCAGCTCGCTTAGAACCTCAACGGAAGTGATACTTGGAGGAGGCACTTGGATACGTGGAGGCAAGTTGAGCAGGTACCATGTAATGGAAAAACGCCATAACAGAGTACCAACTGAGAACGATTCCAAAAACATGTTTGGTAAAGTTGGAGAATTTGATTACATGATAACAAAAAGCATGCTAATTGCACCACTTGGTAATCACACCACATACAATTAACTACAAAGTGCCTGTGTGTGCGGACCATCAATCTTTACATCAGACACCATGCTTGCACCTGATGTGCATATATTGTAATATTAAAAGAATAAGATACATTTATATAAAAAAAAAAGTCTATAATCTCTTTACTGCAAGGGCTATGACAAGCAACATTTTTGTTTATTGTAGCAGTGAGAAAAAAAAAGGTACTAAAACAAATGTTAGCAGTCTGTTCGCGGGACTACTCATCAAACATTATGTATTACTATGTCATAAAATAAATTTAAGTTTTGTTCCTCAAATATCTTAATTGCTGTTGAGTTTAAAAAAAAAAAATAAATATCAAAGTAACAAGATTATTAAAAAAAAAACACTAATTATAGCACCTGTGCATTTCCAGGTCATTAAGGACTACATTTGACAGGTGCTCCTGCGCTTTAGATTAGTCATGTCAAAACATGATGTGTCATGGAAGATTAAAAATTGCCCAGGTTGTCATTTAACCCAAAGTACATTGGGAACTATAAATTGAACGATAAGTTTCTCCTCTCTGGTTTTAGGTGTGATTACGAGTGAAATGAGTGTAGTTTGTAGTTTCTGTTACTCCCCTTCTTCCAAGGTACTTTGACAACCTTGCCATCGGCTTTTGAAAAAAAGACTTTATGCAAAACCCTGTGAGAATACGTGGCAACTAATTAAATTAAATAAAAACACAGCCTAATGCCACCACCCAATCATCACACAAGGTGAATTAACAATAGCAAATGGCCAAATACTGATTGGCTTCGATGACTTTAAAGCCAATTGGCAATTTTCTTTTTGATGGTACATAGATCTGTTGTATTAAAAACACCTTTTGTGGCTAATAATGCCTTAAATGACTGGTTAAATGCTAATTTTATATAAATCTTAACATAGGGTCTAGGGTTGGGTACCAAAACCCAGTGCCAATACGGCCTACAAATGATTGGTATCTACCAAGCTGGATGACAAAGCAGATTTTGGTACTACATTTCAGGGCCATTTAAATGCCTGCGCTGCACAATATATTGTTTTTTTTTTATCCTCATCGCAATATCAAATGACGCAACACATCACAAAAGGCTGCAACATATTGCGAAAGACACTCTGGGATTTTTTTTCTGTTAGTTGAAAGAAAATATCATTAAAAAATTCACTATAAAATGTAACTCACTTTTTTGTGGTGCATTTTATATTCAATTCAACGTTAAATAAAAAAAATGTTGGAAAGGATTTCCTTTCATTCGATTTTAATTCTACAAGCAATTTGTTGTATTTTGGCAGAATACTGAAAACTGTAGAAAAGGCAGAATGGAGTCCATTTTAATATCTGGTTATTTATCACAAGTAATATCATTATTGTGATATTTAACATTACCCCATATCTCATATTTTCCTTACATTGTGCAGGACTACTCTCCGGTACTCCGAAATGGACGTAAGCAACAACAGAAGCATGACTGCTTGTGACAGTTAACACTACATTTGGCACAAGGTAACATTATCGTACACTAAAGCTTGTAGTTGACTTAAACACGGTTAAAACGCTGACAGCTAATCAGTCTCACGTGTGGCTGTATTTCACTCAAAATTATTCCAACACTGGGACCTACAACAGTCTGCAGATAAAGACAACGAGTAGACTAGTTGCACCATGGCCACTGCCACTGTCAGGAGGGTACAATGGGAGATAATGTTGCATTCAATTGCACCTCGGAAACTCAGTGTGCATTCAATGTTGTTGGAAAGTACTCTTCTGGCATCTAATGGTTCTTTTTAAGTTATTTTAAATAAATCATTTAAATTGTATATGGCCTTACCGACAAATAAGCTGTTCTTTAATATTCTTATTTTTTTAAGTATCAGTTCAAGCACTGGGACCGTTTTAAAAGTATTGGTTTAGCTCCGTTCTAAGAGAAATATTTTTCACGCAACGTAACTAGCTTATTCTCGTGACCACTGAGTTAACAAAATAATCATTTAGCAATGACATGTTTTCGGATGTATTGTTGACATTTGTTTTTTGGGCGCAATTGCTTGGTACAAGTAGTGCTCAGCAACAGAAAGGCTAACTATTCTTTTGTAATCACAAAAAAGGAACAAACTTTGTACTGTTGGGATTTTTTTTTAATTTAAAAATAAAAATCATTAAAAATTGTAACCCCTGCGTTTCTATTCATGGAAATTCCAGCATGGTCCTGCAATTTTTTTGGCTCTTTCTCTGCCTTTGTCTTCCAAAAGACGTTCAATATATTGCATATCTAAAAAGTGCTGTTGTAATTATTCATCCTATTTGAATACAGTGTTTGCAATGTTCAAATAATCTAAAATTTGTTTTATTATTAGATTATATCGTTCATATTATGTCATATGTATTATAATTCCATTGCAACATATTTATTTTCCTTCACAATAATAATCGTACAAAATATATGCATGAGATGAATAGCATTTAAATACTTGCAATTTTACCACAATTTGGTACTGCCTGTTGTGTATTTGACATTTTTATAAGCTTTATTTGAGTGTGTATAAATGCTTTATCTACAAAAAAAGCTCTTTAACTTTAGGTATTTAAAATGTAAGGTCGACGTTTTGTTGGCTCAGAGCGCGCGTTACACGGACAGCCATCTAAAACAGGCAGCTTTTGTATCAGGCAACACACCCCCAAGATGTCACAGTCATTGGCTGGGAGGCGCAAGCTCCTGGTTATTCAAGCTAACGTTATGCTAGTTCATTGTATATATTTAGCAAAACATAATATACGCACACTATATGTACACTAGCTATTATTACAACTGCGCTGGTTGAACATAAACGGTGGCGTTGGCTAGATCATTGCTGACAACACCACCCACCTCACAGTAATGTCGCTCGTGCTTGTCTTCAATGACCAGCCAGCAATATGTTGTTGAGCGCTAAAACGTGTGGTTAGTAAACATAACGAGTTACGGTATAAATATGTCCTGAAATATGTTGCACAAGTAGCTAAATGTGTTGTGTCACGTTACGGTTACTCTGTGGCCAACATAAATAATATTCCAGTTTCATAATTTAATGGCAATATTTAACACGAGAGCAAGGCACAGCCTGAGACAAAAGCCCACTGCAGCCCCTTCACTGCCCTCATAACGCCCCCCCCCTCCTTAGCGCTTGATCAAGCTAGCTAGCAAGCTTGTTTCCAGCCCGACATAGCCTCGCTGGCTGGGGTTAACCCAGCTCACTCTGCTTCGTCCCGAGATTTTCCTATTGGCTTTCTGTTCTCTCGTTAAAAGACAGTGATCTATTACGCAGATACGGGTGAAATTCAAGTTAGCGAAGGGAAAGTACTCAATGTGTGCATCGCACGTGGCACACAACTATACCAAGCCCACGCAGACACATAACATTCAATTTTGGCACGCAGTTTACTTCACGTTAGCTTACCATTAGCTTGCTCGCTGTACAACTTAGCTAGCCAGATGGCTAACGTTAACTAGGATTTTACCCTCTTATGATCTGACGCAATCAAACAACCAACCTTATTTTGCGCTTACCTTTAAACTGGGTCACACGTATCCCACCGATAAATTCAGGTTCTGCTATATGTGAATATTGCGCAATATAAACAGTTATTTCCTAAATATTGGACGTTAACCGTAGCCTACGGCTGTGTGACGTTCATCGCTGGGTTTGAAAACATCCCACCCGTTCGTTCGTCGCCCGTCCTCTCCGAGAAAAACCCAGCAAACTATGCAAGCTTAGTTCTCATTGGTTGAGGAGAGTCACGTGACCACCTGAGCCCCCATCGAGTTTATACGGTCTCCGTCTGCTGGACAGACTGTAGATGGGTATGTGTGGAAATGATTTAACTCTTTGTTTTATCAATGCTGTGATTAAATCCGCACTTTTAATGTTAAGAATATTATCAGTGCTTTCACATTTTGTCAGCTAGTGGCGTGTATAACATATGTAGATGACTATTAACGTGTACATTTGGGGCTAAACGGATTGGAGAGGGAGAACAGTAATGGGCGCTTGACGTCATCTTTTCCGCTGCTGTGTGTTGCGGTCATGGATAAGCTAAGCGGTTAGTGGGAACTTTCTCAAAGATCACGGTCGAGGTTAACATTGGAATGACAGTTCTTTCTCGTGATCATGGCTAAATAATTCAGCGACAGTTCCATTAATAAACTGAATGCCCCTTTCAGCCCGCCAACTCATTGTATCGGCCAGCTTTGAGTTGGTTGCGCAGTGACATTTGCATCATGGTGTATGTTGCGCGCATGCGTCATGGTGCATAATATTATATGTTGCAAGGCAGGCTTGAAAGCTGAAAGTCGCAAGAGGAAACTGGAGTGGGGGAGGGGCACCGACTAGACACGAAAACGCCACCGGGGTGGGATTGAAATGACAGGAGCAGTTGATGGAAGGGGGCTGTCCGTTGAAGGCAATGGCAAGAGGGTTTATCCTGTAATAGCTTGACCGGATTAACTTTGAATCATATGAGTGTCCAGATATTAATTTTATATGGCTATAACTTAACTATAACATTTAATTTTTTCTTTTGGGGGGGGGATTTGAAGCTAATGATAGTCAAAAATGGCGTTGAGTAGTCTGAATTGCAGGCCTACTGCAGAAAGCCTTTCTATAAAATGTATTCAGTCAAGCTAATGTGAAAAAATGAATTAAAAATAATCTTTGACATCACTGCATTAGGGATTCTGACTAGAAATGTGTATTTGGATGTCTGCTTTTTTTGTTTGTAATACATTATTTCAGTTTTGGGCGATGGACTCGTTTGCAAATGCCTTAGGTGCCACAATGACACATGACTCCTTAAAATGCATTTATGTACTGTATAATTGATAGTCAAGTGAAATCCTCTATTAGCTTGTTAGAGAAAGCTGTCACTTAAGTAAGGTTGAGAATGGAAACTGCAACACAAGCTTTTCTTTTACAGCACAGCCTTATGTGGTAAAGCTCGGTGATATTTAACAAAATACAATGGTACTTTTCTTTAATACTACAGTACATACTTCTTTGGTCCTCTAAAACAGTACAATGCAGAAAATAGCATCACTTAACTGCAATAAGTTTATAAGAAATAATTATTTAAAAAAATTAGTACATTATTGATGCTAGAAAATACCTGTAAGATACCTAGTTTCTTTATATGCATTTATATTTCAAGCTATATTGACAAGTGTTCCTAATAGAGCTGTAGTTGTTGTCAGTGCCATATTATAAATGTATTAGTTGTACAATTTATTCAGTTATATTTCTTTGTCATTGTTGGGTTCCTATAAGTGACACCATGACACCTAGAGCACAGGTATATGAACATTTTATTTACACAACATGTTTGAGTTAAGCATAATATTGGCTTCAGGGACAAGTTGCTTTTGATAAAAGCAGATGGTGGCCCAAAATGTCTACAAGTCTGGTCTTACGCCGAAGCCTGGTCCTTTAGGAGGCTCTGTCAGAGAAGTCAATCCCCCTGCAGGCTCACAGGAGAAACGGCCGTTCCTGTAGAAAAAGGAAAAGAAAATATGTCTTATGCAATCAGTGCACGTAGAATGTTCCAGAAAATTCTGCAAACTAATTTTGATTTGTCAACCAGGAAAAAAACATAATTCAAGATGATTGTGTATGTACCTAGGCCCAGGTGGTGGGATTCTGCCTGCTTTAAGTTCATCAATGATGTCCTCAATGTCTTTAGGTGAGAGGTCCTCCTGGAAACAAGAACAAAGTAGGATAAATGAGAAGAAAGTAAAATAGTGCACTGCTTTTCACATCCTTCAGTCTATATGAGCACCTTCTCGTCCCTATTAAACTCAACCCTAATAAGATAGTGGGAAAGGTTAGGAGGCCACACTTTGGATACTAATTTTGCAATATTGCATGGAGCGCAATATGATTATAGCTAATAATAAAAAACTATTTTCCAGACATAAAGCAGATTTTACACTGTCAGTCAAAATGATTATACTTCCTACATAACCATTTTCAAAATAACTGTTGTCTAGGGCAAAAGGACATGGGCCAAAACAAAATCACATATAATAGTCAAAATATCTAAATGTTAACGTGTGTTACAAAAGATAAATTAAACTGTCGGTTCAAATCCACTTCATAAAATAACATTATAGGTTTCCTAAAGTTAGTGTTAAAAAGGTTAAACCTTACTGAATTTCTTTTTAACATAGGTAACCAAAGCAGGGCTGGTTCTGACAGTTTATATTTAAACCCAACCAAATCACAAAAGATTGTGTTTTACAACTATATAGTCTGACCCAACAACAATAAAAAGGGTTGAGTTACAGCATTATTTACTGTGTTAATGTACATATAGACTGAATCAGACATTTACATTGCAAAACAAATGGACATGCTGTTCAACAGGCATATCTGTAGTTACACTAATCTTGCCTCTACTGCTCATAAAATGCTTTTTTTCCAGGTTTAGAACCAGATACATGCTTGTTCTCAAACTGTACCATCTTGAATAAAATTTTATTCATGCAATTGATGACAGAATGAATCTAATAGCCAAAAAGTGTGGATTTCTCAGTGCTAATTATTCACTTAAATTGCTAAACTAGCACCTTTTTTTACCACCTTACTCTAGTTGAACACATTGTACCTGTTCTGTCTCTAATGATCACACCAAAGCAGTTATCCTTTCAGTCACTTTTATTTTTTTATTTTTTTTTTTTTTTTTAAATTGGGTCATTGTGCTTAACTTGCAATAACTAAATTTCCCATGGCAATTGAGAAGAATTAGTTTTAGATCATGGTTAACCACAAATCCAAAAGCCAGCTTTTTATATCACATCTGTTCATAAAGCTAATTTCTCTCCAAACTGAGGTCATGCACAAGACAAAGTTGTTATTCCAGCCATATTATTCATTTAAGATCATTTTTCTGGTTTCCATAGACACCTGCATTGGCATATAAAGGGGAAAAAAAGGTATCACTCCCAACATAGGAAAGACATTCCTTGCCAAACTCATTTCAGGCTTTAAACTAATTTTGGTATAATGTTCAGTTTTTAAGCTATCTGCACACAGTAGTCAAGCACTCACATAATAGTTGTCATTGATCTGGACCATTGGAGCATTTACACAGGCACCTAGACATTCCACTTCTATTAGTGTGAACATCTTGTCTGGAGTAGTCTCTCCAACTTTGATACCTGTCGAAAAACAAATGAGAAGTACCTCATATTTAGCTAATCTTTTCTGACAAGCTGCAGATTATGTTACCGAAACAACGAATACTTTTAACTCAAGCGGTTACAAACATTTACAAGCACTATTTGCACATTACAAAGCAGTAACACTATATCTGAGTTATGACAAAAAGTATAGCCTCCCTATTTGGTTGATTAAAAGAACAAACAAATATGTGGGTGCTTTATTAGATGCCACACAGATCTTATGTCTTATTGTTTGCTTCTACAACTCACTGTTTGAATTGCAGATACATCTGTATATTAACATATTTGTTTCTAATTGTGTTTATCTCAAATACACACAATAAAATCTGCTTTTTTAACTCTTCATTGTTGTCCCACCATAAAATGGAAAATGGCTCTCTTACCCAGTTTGTTTTGGATAGCCTCCAGGATGCTATCTGAGTTGCAAAGCATGCAGGGTGTTGTTGTGCAAATCTGAATGAAGTATTTTCCCACGGGCTGACGCAGGAACATTGTATAGAATGTTGCTACTTCATACACTCTCATCGGAGCGATTTCCAGCACCTCAGCGACCTGAATAAAAACAATTACAAGCATTCAATGAGGTTTCCTTACATGACACATAAGACATGGGGGTGTATGGCCTTTTGTAAAAATGTTATCCAACAGAATCTAATTGGCATCAAAAAGCTGTAAAACAAATAGAAGAATCGTTGCACCTTGTTCATGGCGGAGATAGGGAGCCATCCATGTTGCCTCTGGGCTAAATCCAACACTGGGATGGTGGCTGCTTGCTTATGTCCAACAGGGTACATTGAAATGATAGCCTCAATCCTCTACAGGGGGAGGGGGAAAAAAATGTATTTTACAATGCATGTAGAGATGCACAGAAAAAGAATCACTTCAACAATTAGTATGTCAACAAATAGACCAATTTAAAATAAACAATGCTCATACAAAATTATTACCTACACAGATATTAAGATAAACCTTTATATATCAGGGGTATGATTCTTCCGGATAAATCCTTCTTTTTCAACTAAAACAGTTCATCTTATTATGTGGTGCTTGAGGACATTTTTCCTCAACTAAATCTGTATATTCTCAAATAGCCTTAGCAAACATTAGTTGTTGTATTCAGATAGAATGAAGAAAATATTCAGATAGATAAAAAAAAAAAAATCAGTTTAAACAGGTTTCATTTTGCCAAAAAACCTACAACCCAAAGTGTCTGTATTTGCTAAATCACCCATCAGTACTATTACACATCTCATAGAAAACGCGTGCTGAGTATGCAGGTTAACAGTCTGTGTCGCACGAGCATGGCATTTCTGTTGCGTGTCAGCTGCATGGATTATTCTATGCCCTACACACCAGAAACATGTCCGACGCGGCGCTGCTGCTAGGTGACATTTCCTATTCTATTTTGCCTGGAAACGCTTCCAACATGGGAGTCGAAATAAAAACGGACATGCCACGCAGCTGACACACTCACGCGACGCATCCAGTGTTTAGCCAGCCCAACTCTAAGCCTTGTGTGTGTGTGTTGGGGGGGGGGGTCCTGTTTTTTATTTTTGTCCTTTGCCAGTCACACTTACGATATATAGATTTACAAAAAGATGCACTGACACCAGTATATGGGTTGACGTCAACTTCAAAAAGTAATTTGAAGGTTCAATGTTTTAGTAATAACGATCAGGTGCTCAGATTTTACTGTGGATATGGGGAAATCTCTATCTTTTCAGATAATAAAAAATAAATTAAAAAAAGATTGAAAATAACAGGAAAATAATTTGTCTGAATTAAACTAGTGAAACAGACTGGCTTGAAAAGCGGGTGAGACACCATACAATTCAATAGAATAATAACAAAAGCATAATCCTTAATTAATAAAGACAGGCATTTCTGCAATTCAAATCTGAATAGGCCAATACAGGTGGAAAATAATAGATATTGTTCAGTGCATCCCCTAAATTTACTGCTCAATACAAACGTCAACATACCTTTTTGTTTTCTTCAGTGAAGTCAAAAGGAGTATCTGGGTTGTTGTCAGGAGTATCTCTGTGCTAAAACAGAAAGACCACAGTTTTAAATGGCAGTTAACATTGTTTACACCAGAGGTACAATTGTCCCTGGTCATCTGAGAAATCATTAGCCAATTTATATTAAATCCTGCTTCAAAAATGTAAAGCTGCTATCATGGATTAATATTTACTCGACAACAACCACTTTCATGTGAGTAACACACACTGCCCCTTGTGTGCAGCAAATATCCTTTGTGCAATTATGTAAAAACTTAAAATTGTGTTTATAAAAATATTTTTTTCTTCTAAATCACAAATCAAAAACACGTTTACTACCAAAGGACAATACAACATGACATGTTTCCATTACATGAGAATATCAGGTGATGTTTTTGTTGCACAGCATGGCTCTAATAGGCTCTGAAGGCAGCTACCAGGATAAATTAAGAGCTCATGGAAAAATGATACCTCTGGGATTATTTAAGAAAATATTGAAGCACATAAGGTTCAGGGACAGCTTCACCCCACAGGTTGTAAGACTTTTAAACTCTTGAGCTCTGAGCTGATCGCAAGTCACTTTACCCTAAAACCGTCACATTATCTTTATATACTTTATGTACTGTTTAAACCTCTGTATTTATTGTACGTACATTATACACACACACATATATTTAACCTATTTCACATTTTATCCCTATATGTACTATTTTTGTCTTGTTTTATATAATTTAGTTTTTGATTACTTCTTACTTTTTTTTTAATATAAATTTAATTATCATTGGAGTTGGAGGGACCCAGGAATATCATTATATCAACAACTGCTTCTGTATTTGTTGTGCATTTCATTTGAAATAACTTTAAATTTAAAACAAGCATATTCCTGAGTCATAAATTGATCACATTTACACATTAGTTTTATTGGCTGACTAGTGTAAGTTTGTGGTTGTGAAAGATCATTATAATGTGTAAACACTGGAGTAAAACAGGGCTATTTCATATAGAATAATTAAGTTTTATGGACAAGTAAGACTTAAATCTTCCAAATGTCGAACACAGAATGAAGAAAATAAAGGTGATTTTACTTCCTCTTGTTTAATCCTGTTTCATGAGATTCCAGTTCAGCATGTCTTTTCTTTACCCATTTAAAATGCATCAACTTGTAAATTATGCATTTTCAAACTATAGCTAACATGTTGTATATGAATATACCCAACACTGTAACATCACAAAAATAAAATGGACTGATGCTTTCACATTATACAAAGTATCTATTTACATTATAAACGGCATGGTCTCTATTACAGCTAGGCTGCAGTTATACATGACCACATGTCACTTATATGGATAGTTCTAGACAATATTGCATATTATTCTGAATGTTCTAAGGACCACAAAGAAAAATGTAATTGTCTATTTTGGTGGAGCTACAGTGTTGAATTTTGTTCTCCTTGGTAGCTCAGCAATTTACTGCTTTCCCATGTAAAAACAGTCCCTGATTTAAAAGCTAGAATGAAATAAGACATTGAAAACACTAATATTCTGGTACCATTAACCAAACTTGACCATTTTTAATCACAGATTCTGGCTGAAGCACAAAGACAACATGACAATCTAACCATATTGTGAGGTGTTTAACAAGGATTAAGCAATTAAGCCTGGCCACACACACCACCACACACATCTCTTGACTTCAGCACATAAACTGCAACTTACCACAAAGATGCCACCAGCTCCAGTACGTGCAGCAGACCGATGCAGACTCCTGACCTGCCTGGCCTGCGAATACAGAGAAAAAAGTAGACAGATAAAATACCTGGTAGTGGGGGGAGAGAGAGAGAGATACTTTTGGTAGGTATATCTTACTTCAGACTATATGAAAGGAGTGGAAAATGGAAAAGTTAATTATTTCTTAAATGAAAAGTTAAACAGAAAATAAAATTTTTACATAACTAGGCTTATTCGTTAATGCTACACATTGGCATTCTGTAAATTAACAACCATAACACAATTATGTGGCAAATTAAAAAGATTGTACTTGTCACTGTATGTAACTATTTAATTATAAACCTTAAAACATCCCAACATGGGATACCCGGCCTCACATAAACATGACTTGAGAACTATATGTCTAAATAAATGAACCCTGCAATCACACAAATGTGTCCGTTTTCATTGACATTTACACAATTAAGGAGGTAGAAATTACAAGTCGTATTTTAATAATAGTTAGACACATCCTTGACGTACTAATTAGTATCTTCATTACTTAGTCACTCATTATTAGCAACATAATAAAATAATAAAATAGAATTTAGGATATTGCCGTTTTAAACCACACAGGGTGGAAAGAAGTCTCAGTGATTAAAATACCAGTGCTTTGCCATAGTGTACAACTGCAGTATCAGCGCGCTCATATTATATATATATATATATATATATATATATATATATATATATATATATATATATATATATATATATATATATATACACACAGTTAGCTAACTAGCTACAACTTCGAGTGAGTTACATATTTTCAACCAAACTCACACTTTGTTTTACTAAAATAAAATGTATATATATAATAATACTCAAGTTATTTCTGATGATCCATTTTCCTTTGCGTTGCTTGTTTTGTCTAAAGATCACCTTGTACACGTTCAACAGCAGTAAGCTAAATTAGCTAGCATGCTAACGTTGACGCTACTTAACGCTAGCCTAGCGGCCTCCACTGCTTGCCCTTGTGAGAAGTCATAGCATTTCTTTCTCCAAATTGTCAAAAATGGCATTTAAACTTTCACCCAGAACCATAAAGAAGATCACAAACATACCGTCTGCGATACTGCAGAGCGAACTGCAGCAGACAAAAACATCTTGGGGCTTAAAGTGTGGTGTGTTAGCAAATGGACAGGACAGCAGCAGCGTCCGACATCAACACAAGCGTTTTGACGCTCGATTAGGAGGGTCTGACGTGAGAATCTACGTCATACGTCAGTCGTAGCGGAACTGAATCGATCCCAGATGAACTAGTAATGAAATACTGCATTACAAATAAAGGGAAGGAGGTTCGATTCAAAAATTCTGTAGCCAAATATGCAGACATAAGTAGTGCTTGTTCCTTTTGTACTGATATGGATGAAACACTATCGCACCTGTTTTTTGAATGTGAGAAAATAGAAATAGATTTACTCTTTAAATAACTTCATATAATCAATTTAAAAAACAACAACTGTATTGTCATACCATGACAGTGTGTGATGTTTTGTGTATGTGTCTTTAAGCATCAATAAAAAATAGAAAATCGATCCCAGATTGAAATTTGAGATAAAAAAACTAATCATGCCAAAAGCCATTTAAACCATAGATTTAACAATCGATGGTTCAACTATAATAGTAAGTAAGTAAGTAAGTAAAGTTTATTTATAAAGCGCTTTTCTCAGATAAAAATCTCAAAGTGCCGTACAAAAGAGTAAATAAAAACAAATGTAACCTGGATAGAGGTTCACATTGCATATTTACCAGCATTTATTAGAATCAAATGATCCAAAGTATAAAAAGAGCTAAAATGTTATTACAAGTTATTTCAACTTATAATACAATGTAATAATTGCAATTATTATAATAACTAACATTTTAACACTTTTGAAATCAATGCTACAAAGTGCTTCTCAGTAATAAAATATTTAGTTACAATGTCCTAACGATCAGGGATTTTGTTTTCTCCCCCCCCCCCCTTCCTTTTCCTCAGTCAGTGTCAAACCTCCTGGTGCCTGCATGAATCCCCAGCATTCATGTGCTACTGCACACTCTTCCACCTCCTTGCTTGGGAAAATAATGTGATCAACAGGCCAGGGAGAGCTCATCCAATGAAAAAGTGGGAGTGCCGCACCCGGCTAGTCAATTGGCTGCCCTGGCCGTAAGCAGACTGTGCAAAACCTGCAGCTCAGGGATTAGAGGTGGGTCTTTATGCATGCTGAATTGTGTTGCTTCAGTACAATAGGCCTTGTAGTGTTTTAACTTTACTCAGGAGGATCCAGACAGATCAGCAGTGACTCCAGATTAACCCATTTTCTGACTCATCCGGCATCTGTCCTTTCACAATGGTTGTTACTGAATCCCAGGACAAAATGTACTACCCTCCTGATGACCTAAAGAGGGATGCTCATGTGCCTGATTTTAACTCTTATCTGGCACTGTACAGGAAGTCTCTTGAGAATCCAGAAGGTAGGTCAAACACATCTGTATTGTCAACACAGTGCTTGCAGTTTTTCCATGCATATCACCTCCTTCAGAGCCTGACTGTATTCAGTATCTCTCTGTGTTTAACCACCCTGTCTGCAGCCTGTAACACTTACCTGAAATATCACTTTGTTTCAGCTTTTTGGAAGGAGGTTGCTGATGACTTCTTTTGGAAGAAGCCAGCAACAGGACCAATGCTGCAGTACAATTTTGATGTGACAATAGGGGACATTTATGTCAAATGCATGGAAGGGGCTAAAACCAACATGTGCTATAATGTCCTGGACCGGCTTGTGAGGGAGAGGAATCTTGGTGAAAAGGTTGCCTATTACTGGTAAGCAACAATGTCTGTCCGCCATGAATGTTTGCTTTGATGGGAAATACTGCCTGGAGATAGGCTACAGTATGTCAGGTATTCCAGTTAACAGGAACTGTTGTCCCCTGTGCAGACCCCAGTGCACAACATTTGATATGATTTGGGTAGAAGACATTTTACAATGTAGCATTACTGCAGGTTGAAAACAGGTTTTTGGTGTTTCATTATAGTACAAACCTACTTCTACTTAAAACTTGCCAGAATCTTGCAGTGAAAACTTATGAGCCTTTTGGATTTGTTTTCAGTGGCAATTTTCTGGATATAAGCTCATACATTTACTCTCTCTTAAGCCTCTGACTTCCATCAAACATTTTAAAATTATTTTTTAACTTTCAGTAGCTTGCTGCTAACAGGAAAGCCTCACACCCTCAAAATGTCACCAAACATGTTTTACTGTATGTTGTTTTATCAATAAGAAAAGGCTTGGCAAACAATAAATAGTGGTTATGCAAGCTCAGCCCTAATAGGGGTTCAATGGAACTGGGCACAGTTGAGATCAGCCATCACCCACACTCAAGTGCCTTAATGCGGTTTGCACTACATCTAAACACTTATGTGTAATATATCTGCTTAGGTGTTTGCCATACTGATTTATAGTATGCAATATGAGGATATAGTGTAATCTATGTTAATGCCCTGTTTATATTCAGCTGCTTATTATTGTCCCAACATGGCCATTAGGATTTGGTCTGATTCCCTACCCACTACACCAAGAATTCTCACTTGGGTTTTCAGCAGCAGGCAATAATGGTGAATACCACTTTTTAGTCATCTTTAGCACATAAAAAAAATAAGTCATTTTATCTTCATTTAAATATGGGAACTCTTGACACATCCAAACATTGCTTTGTTCGATGCACATTCAGAGCTAACACAAACGTTAACAGTTAAAGAGTTCAAGGATTGGACTCTGTGGCACCTTCTGGAATTTGGTTGGCCCTGATACTGTACATATCTGCCAAGAGGCA
This sequence comes from Percina caprodes, assembly GCA_013375575.1. Taxonomy (NCBI): domain Eukaryota; kingdom Metazoa; phylum Chordata; class Actinopteri; order Perciformes; family Percidae; genus Percina; species Percina caprodes. Next base: position 4,368,475 of record JABXJD010000030.1, on the reverse strand, counting down.
CAACATATAAGACCTCTAAAGACAATCAAACATATGCACTTTATCAATAGCCGTTGCATTTATGAGTGCAGAGTTTCATTTATTTCACCATCATCAAGGCGATAAAGGTGATGCCAGGTTTCTAGAGTGTGTTGGCTTCTGTCCTGCACCAGAGGCCTGCTGTAATGCTGCCAGCTCGCTTGTGAAACATTGTGCCACATAGCTTTCTAAACAACTGTCATGACAAACATCCAAACCCAATATAGACCCTGCAACAGCGGGAACAAGTTATCTCCTCTGTGAACTCAGAGAACTCACAGGATGAAATTATGTTGTCCGAGAGGGTATGTTTGGAGGGAACAGTGAATCTGGAGGGTGTCTATATCTGCCATCAAATGATGTAAAAAAATAAATAAAATAAAGCCAAACCCCTGGTTAGCACTATGTATTCAACACATACAAACAGATCTTCATACAATCTGAGACAGGTTTGCATTACAGTAACATAATTGGGTTGCGGTCCTCCTCTTGTATGTTGACTTCTCAGGGAGGGGAACTCACCTGACCACCACATGGCCATCACTTACAGCCAGCTGCTGAGCCAGGTCTGCCGCTGTGCTAATGTCCTCAAGAAAATGGGTGAGAAACTAAAATATTGCATCTATATGAAAATACCTAAATATGAATTGGCAAGTAGCTAAAGATAGAGATGACTTGATCCTTACAAATTACCTGTAGCAGTCCAAAGGTTTAAGTAAAACAAGAAAGACATCAACACATGCCGAAATCATTGCTAAATTCAGCTTGGACATAATAAATATAGCATGCCAAAACAAAACAGATTTGGCTCTATGTGGTATGCCCAATGCACTTGTTGCATATCAGACATACATCACAGTATCTGGCACACACCCAACATATTGAAACTCCCCTTAAAGCTACATTGCCATTGCTGGTTTGAGTTGAGAGGTAACCCAGATGTGGCCAAAATGTCATTTGTGTTATCAAAAACCTCAAGTACTTGTGTCCTTGTTTAAGGTGTAAAAAAGGGAGACAGGGTGTCTATTTACCTTCCCATGATCCCAGAGCTGGTCTACACTATGTTGGCCTGTGCAAGGATAGGCGCTGTTCACTCCATTGTGGTAAGTAGTACAATGAATAGCCCCTTTCTTCAAGCGAACAATGTTTAGTCTTTGTTTAACCCATTTTTAGAGATGCAGAAAAGTGGGGTTGGCTACATAAATATGTAATATCATTTAATGTCAACATGTTAAAGAATACAGGATTTTTATCTTCTCAAATTACTGTATGTGAAAAACATTACCTTCTCTGCTGCTCTAAGCAGGATTCATTCAACATTGTTTTATGGTACCATTTAACCCATATTTAGCATGCATAAACTCTAATCTGTGTTAAAGTAATTTTTCCTCATTTCAAATTAAGCTTTTGCAGACAATCAATATGTAGGTAAGCAGTGTTTGCCCTGCTTCTAATCTGTAGTTATCAGCTGTTCTCTGTACATAGCACTGACAGCTGAACTGCACTCGATATATGGGTCAGATATTTACTGGCTGGATCTAGCTTGGGAAGGTGTTTTATCAGATATTCTTTGCAAGCAAGCCAACACTGTTTTAGCTTCTCAAGCTTCCTCATCCATGTGAAGGTTAGTAGCCTTGTTAAAAATATCTCCAGGCTGCTCTGCTTTATGACTTGCAAAGGCCTGTTTTGGCAGACTTAAGTGTCAGTGACCTTGACTTTGGTCATTGTTGTACATTTTCCAACTTTTTATTTTATTTGATATGATCATTTAGCAAAACAAGGATGTTTGGGATAGCGCCAGCCTCTTGGATTCTCACGTGACTGTTAATGTTAATCATAAGTTAGCTTGGCATAAAATTAGCCAGACAGGACAGCCAATGCCACTAATGCAGTGACACTTTGCTGAGTGCAGAGTCTTCAGTGATTCATAATGCTGTCAACACTGAAACTTTATACTGTGAACTGTTAACCTTGGCCAGAACAAAATAATTGAAGTATTCTTGCGTTAAATGTAAGTTACAAGTCAGAGCTTGATTTTAGATTTTGAAGAAAGTGTAGATAGTTTAGGCCAAATTTGTTTGGTTGCTACAGTTCTGCTCAGCGCTTGGTTTTTAAAGCAACGTGCACATTTGGGCTAAAGATCCAGTCCAGTTTATCACAATTTGGTGCCAATTGTTACATTCCCAGGGAATGGTTGACCCAAATACAGAGAGTAAGCAGAAGTTTTGTAGCTGTTGTAGGTTTATTCCAGAAAAAAAACAACAGAGTACAACAACAGACAGGCTCTCAAAAATATAAACTCTGAGATAAAAAGGGAGAAAGCACACACGTGCACACACAAAACTAAATACAGAGGGTAACGAGGTAACAAGAGGCAGGTGACACAAGGGCTGGGAAACAGGTGAAAGACATCAGACAATCACAAGGGGGGGAAAACTAAGGCAGGAAGTAAAACTAAACAAGATGGCACAGAAAACAAGACTATCACAATAAAACAGGAAACAGAACACATACAAGACACACACAAGAGACCACAAGACAGAAACTACAACAAGAGAGCGAACATACACAAAAAAATACCAAAAATAACACAATCACAAGACAAGACAGAAAACCAGGCTAAGAAATTAAGACAGGAAAACAGACTATGACAATAAGACAAGACAAAACACCCAACCCACAACATCAATTTCTTCCATTAATATTTATAATAATACAACATTGTATTGACAAAATTAATTGCAGAGATCCAGAAACGCAACACTACTGCTAAAATGGCATCTGACAAGAAACATGAGCAGTTGAAGGACCAAACAGTTTTTCAAACAACTTGTTAGTTACACATTCATCACAGTCTACAGACTTGCACATAATTACAATGGTTGTGTGCCCCGTTTCCTGACCAGTGAGGGATCGGTTTAGATAATCTGGCTGAACTGTTGGCTTGTTCACAACCTATCATGTTTCTTTCATCACTTTGTCCTGTTTGTGAGTGTGTCCCCCATGTTGCTGTGTTGAATGAGTACAATGTTATCAATATAAATGATGGACAAAACAGTAAGACACAAGTTGTACTAAACCCAAATTATTCTTTTGAAATTCATTCATTTTGTCTTGTCTTCTCCAGTTTGCTGGCTTCTCCTCTGAGTCTCTGTGTGAGAGGATCATGGATGCCCAGAGCAGTGTTCTGGTGACAGCAGGCATGTAGTGTAGAGCTCAAGTATAAAATGGTTTTAAGTTGTAAGGAGACTCAGTCTTTAAATACCTTCTCCATGTCGGTTCACACGGTTCATCATCTGTCTCTCCATCACTCTCCTACACTACATCCCTTTGTAATACACAGATGGTGTTTATAGAGGAGAGAAGCTGATCAACCTGAAACAGATTGCGGACGAGGCTCTGGAGAAGTGCAGGGAAATGTAGGTCCTGCTTACAAGGCCACCAGTTCTTAGGAACCGCCATTATTTACACTAGCTGTCGGTAATGGGACTCAAATGCTGGCATACGAGTCACTAGACACACACACACACGCACACACACACACACACACACACGCAACAAAGCCCTATCAGCTGTTATCAAGGATAACACGAGATCTGATTCAGTTGAGAAGCCCAAGCTGCTCGTCTCCCGGGGCAATATGAGCCTGGGAGAGATGTGTTATCAGGTGTGCAGGGGTATTATTTAAAAATAAAATATATTGTTCATTATACCAAAGACTCATGTCCCAAAACAAAAGTTGAATCCAAATTTTTTCCATATGAAACAGAGAGTTTGACTGAAACTACATGACACTGACCCTTATTATATTCACTTTTACCTTAATATTATATCATGTACTTTTTAACTTAATATTATCATTAGAATTTTTTTTCCCATTTGTACTTCTGGTACTGCTACTTCTGACTGTTTTAATAGGGATACTTCCTCTGTTGCCCTTCCCGAGGTTTCTCTCTTTTTCAGTTTTTTTCTGTTTTTGTTTTTAATTATACAAATTAAGGGTCAAAAGACAAAGGGTGTTGAATTTTACTTAGATTGCTAAGCCCTCAGACAAAGATTCAATCTATATAATGAAATACACAAGTGCAGTTGAAAAATATAACAAAAGAAGATTAAATAAGATGAAATAATGCTCGTAAATTGGAATTTTCATGTGAAAACTGGCATACACTCTGGTAAACATTTGGTCCAATGAGAACAAAGACATGTCCCAAAAGCTCACATGGCACTTGATATTTTTTAAATACACACAAAGCAGAGCACCAAAACCACTTAGTAGCCATTAGGAGAGGTTTCAATGCCTTTTACAGCCTCTTACATCTTTTCTTTTTTTTCCCCTCAGTGCGTCATCCAGTGTCACTAAATGCCTCATCATCAAGCATCATGCACTCATGACAAAAAGTGGCGCTGCATGCAACAAACTACAGGTAGGAATGTTTTAAAACATATTCATTACACACTGTTAATACTGCTCATACTGTATATATCTAGCATAATCACATATTCCCCCTTACCATTTATTCCATTCTATATGTTACTGTTTATTCTGTATATACTCATGCACATCTGATTAGATGTTAAATGCATTACAATAAAGTTCAATCTAATCTAATGTTTTTTTTTTTTTTTTTAAATCACTAAAAAGCATGTTCTCTTCCAATTTGAGTATGCCTCTTGTGGGCACAGTAAACCAAATTGACTTAGTGTGTTGTTGCTTGTATTTTGGTGCAAAGTTGTGAGCAAATGTAATGGCGGATTTTATGTCTGGCATTTGTTCCCTGTTCTGGTGTGTTCAGACTCCCTGGGACTCAGAATGTGATGTGTGGTGGGAGGAGGCGATGAGAGACTCTCCTGAAGAGTGTGAACCTGAGTGGCTGGATGCTGAGGACCCGCTGTTTATCCTCTACACCAGCGGCTCCACTGGCAAACCCAAGGTAAGATGCTTAGGTGTATGTATGTACAAACCAGTATTTTAGTAGAAACACACAGAGTAGTTTTGCAGGGGTGGGGCACAGTGCTCATTTTCATACAGGACTCAGAGCATTAGAGAAAATAAATCTAATCTTCTCCGTCTGTGACACACACACACACACACACACACACACACACACACACACCCCTTGTCTCTTCAGCTACCTTAATTTTGAAATTTGCTGTCTTTGTGCTGACCAATCATCTCCTCATTCATGTTTCTGTCCTTGTGTATGGTAAAGGGTGTTCTTCACACTGTTGCCGGGTATCTGCTTTACACGTCGCTTACCTTCAAGTATGTTTTTGATTATCACCATGACGACGTGTTCTGGTGCACCGCCGACATCGGCTGGATCACCGGCCACTCCTACATCACCTACGGCCCCCTTGCGAACGGCGCCACAAGTGTCCTAGTGAGTCTGAAAGAGACTTTTATTTTATTAAAAATGACCACAGAAGAAGACACAAAGAGGTCCCTTTGAAGACCTCCTTAGAGATGTGTCTCTCTGTGTGTGTGTGTGTGTGTGTGTGTGTGTGTGTGTGTGTGTGTGTGTGTGTGTGTGTGTGTGTTTTACCCAGTTTGAAGGTATTCCAGTTCACCCTCACGTCGGCCGGTTCTGGGAGATCATTGAGAAGTACAAAGTGACCAAGTTCTACACAGCTCCAACAGCCATCCGCCTACTGATGAAGTATGGACGAGAACCACTGCAGAAGTAAGAGCCTTCATCATCTCAATGTCAAAGCAGCTCAGAAATATCCAGATTTCCAGAAGCTACAACAGGAGTTTGACTCACAGCTTGGTGTGATAGATGGTTTGAGTGTATTTTTACAGCAGCTTTCATATGGAAATTTCCACCTTTCATTTTTGAAAGATCTCTTTATTCTGTTCTCACAGACTCCTTGGTGGTGAGGTGAAGAAAGCAAACTATGAATGATGAACGTGCCTTTTTCATGCATTTTAAACACTAAATTCACAAGACTCAAAAAAACATGCAAGGAAAACTCACTTTCTTAGTTTGTCAACACTCACTCCAGTGGTAAAGCTGTGAGAAAACAAGTTTTTGATATAACTATTCAGAACCTGGATCAGCTTGTCAGTGCAACACAAAAGCTTGGTAAAAACAACAACACTTAAACACACCTTGAAAACAGGCACTGAGTGTGTGTATTCCTTTTCCAAACCTGTATTGCTTATTTGGGGTGACAACCATTAACCAGACATTTTACACATAGCTCTAATAGAGTTCTATGGCAATAGTGTGACATTTTGGGAAATACAGTTTGCTTAGCTTAGCAACAACTGGAAAACAACTGGAAACGGGCAAACAGCTCGTTGGGTTCTGCCCTTCTCTGACAAGACACCCGGAAGCCTGGCCCAGCCAAGAAGTACACTGTAAAACCACAACTTGTCATATTTTCCACCTCAGTTTTTTTTTTTTTATAGATTAAACAATGAAATATAAAGTGTTTATTAATGAGCCTTAGAGGTGCTTGTAGGCAGATGTCTGACCTCTGGACAGAGCTAAGCTAACCAAAAGCTAATGAAAGTTAATAAGCATATTTCCCAAAATATCAAACTACTGCTTTAATTTCATAAACACTAAACATGTAAAACATCACCAGTGAAGGTGATAACAAATGTCAATTGTCAGAATAAAAGAGCATCATTTTACACTGATGTCTGTAGCAAATCAATAATATGAAGTAGTAAATTTGGCAGAAAATAACATGTAATGTAATTCAATCAGTTAGTCTCATTAAGATCAAGATCTAGTTTTCATGAGATCTGAGAACAAGAAACATTCATAGTCAGACAACCAGCATACAAAAACAATACATGTAAGGCCAAACAACCAATGGTCTGTTAACCAATTAGAGTTGATATAGACAATAAAAAAACAGAGCAGTGATCAGTACCACATAATGATGGAATATAAGATATCTGAGGGATGTTTTCTCATCTGCCTCTATTAGGTATGACCTCTCCAGCCTGAGGATTCTAGGTACTGTTGGTGAGCCGATCAACCCAGAGGCGTGGCTTTGGTACCACGAGGCCGTCGGTAAGGGCAGATGTCCCGTGGTCGACACTTTCTGGCAGACAGAGACCGTAAGTGCTGGCAATGCCATCTGCCTGCAGTTAACTCACACTTTAGTTTAGAGGGTTAGAATACATTTTAGTCCATATTCTGTTTAGTTTAGAGGAAATACTTTAAAGTTGAAAACATCAAATAACAACTAAGAATCGCCATAGATTATTTTAATTTAAAGTCTAGATGTCTGGATGATATAGATGCAAATAAAATGAATGACTGCGGAAATGACAAAGCCTAGTTTAGTAGGTAGCAATGGCAAAGATAGAAAGCCATAAACTTTATATTAGATTGTATATGAGCTGACAACAACCAGAACTAGAAACGCTGTAGAGCAGCTCCATCAAGTTCAAACCAACAATATATATATATATATATATATATATATATATATATATATATATATATATATATATATATAGTGGGGCTTGAAAGTTTGGGCACCCTAAGTAAAAAGTTTGTATTAATGTGCATAAAGAAGCCAAGAAAAGATGGAAAAATCTCCAAAAGGCATCAAATGACAGATTAGACATTCGTATTATACATCACAAAAAGTTAGATTTTATTTTCATCATTTACACTTTCAAAATAACAAAGCCCAAACTTTTGAGCCCCACTGTATGTATGTATGTATGTATGTATGTATGTGTGTGTGTGTGTGTGTGTGTGTGTGTGTGTGTGTGTGTATGTATGTATCTACATATATATATATACACATACACACACACACACACACACACACACACACAATAATATATACAATATATTAATATATATATATATATATATATAGAATATATATAAATTAAGCTATTAATACACAATTTTTGGTTTCCTCTTTAAATATCACTTTATTTCTCTACAGGGAGGTCATGTTTTGACTCCTCTGCCTGCTGCCATGCCACTGAAACCAGGCTCTGCAGTAAGTAACAGTTGTCACCTCATACTGATAAATAAACTAACATTTATATGTAAATCTTAAACACAAGAGCCTCTCCACAGTTAAGTATCATCAAACAAATCATGCTGGTAAAGAAGGGTTGGATCTGTCATTATTTTTGTAACTAAACCAATGCAGGAGATCTATTTGTAGGTTATGATCCAGGTTATGAGTTGAACGAAACATACAGTAGCTGTTTAATAAGAGAACACAGTTATCTCACATTAAATCCACATCTTATATTTCAGACCTTTCCTTTCTTCGGGGTAGAGCCCACAATCCTCAACGAACACGGAGAGGAACTGGAAGGCGAGGCAGAGGGTTATCTTGTAAGTTTCAATTTAGTTCTTTCAATTTGCCCTGTAAGGGCAATTGTATGCATCAGCTCACCGCCCAAATTAACAGATACACACACAATAAATATAGACTATAAGCTTAAAAAAGTATATGTACTTTCTGGGATAAATACACAAATAACTATAAATAAGAAGTATAGTTCAGTTTCAATTAGTATTTGCTATTACAATTACAAATACAATTAATTTTGTTTTCAGTTTGAAGCAATGACAAGCAGTCTATTTCAGTATTTTATATTATTGTATTGTCTGTATTTTTTATTTACCGGATTTGATTAAGTTTTTAGTTCTGAATCATGATTTTCCCATGTATAGCATTTTGTTTTGAAAGGTGCTGTATAAATGAATTTTTTTTTTAAATGGTAGCAACAGTAGCAGTACTACTGCTGTCATGTTCTGTATGTGTTTACTGTGTTTTGTTACAGGTATTCAGGAGGCCCTGGCCTGGAATAATGCGCACTGTGTACAGAAACCATGAACGCTTCGAGAACACCTATTTCAAGAAGTTCCCAGGCTTCTATGTAACTGGTGATGGTAAGTCAACATTCAAATTCACCCATCTGCAACACAGATTGTATGTCAGAATGCTTGATTTCTCACCAAAATACCAAATAGAGCCTTATAAAAGACAGAAATAGATGCTATAAAAACTATTTTGCAGGTTATGCAACTTATTTTCTCCTCTCTCAGGCTGCAGGCGGGATAAAGACGGCTATTACTGGATCACAGGGAGAATAGACGACATGCTGAATGTGTCAGGTACTCTACTGTGTTAGTATTTTAATAACACAGCTGATTCTTAAAATTTAAAAAAAGGTTATTACAATCCAAAAGCGAGTTATGTTTTTACTTCATGTAATAGAACAATAACATCAACACACATTTTAACTTGCAGCTTTTTGAGAGCATGTTCTTTCAATTTCCTGCCCAGAAACCTTGTGTTTATTGATCTCTTACATGTTTATGTTTAGTCTTTTATGACTTTGTGTTCTTTGGTGTCAGGCCACCTGATGAGCACAGCGGAGGTAGAAGCGGCTCTGACGGAGCACCCGGCTGTGGCGGAGGCTGCAGTGGTGAGTCGGCCTCACAAGGTGAAGGGCGAGTGTCTGTACTGCTTCATCAGCCTCAAAGACAGCAGGGAGTTTACCCACACGCTGGTGGAGGAGCTCAAGAGACTGGGTGAGGCTCTGACACCAGAGGGGGTGTTAAATATGTTGTATTGTGTAATCTGTATATTTGTCTGTCTTGGTTTATCTTTGAGCAATCCCTTCAGTTAAATGAGATTTGTTGATCCACAAGTACATTAAATAAAAGTCAAATGGTTAAAACAAGAGCTATTGGTCATATGCAGGGTCTATTATAGTGCTTTATGGTGTGCTATGTTATTCTCACTGTATATAACTGGGCCTTTATTAATAAAAACATAAATTTAAATGGTAAAGTGAAATAATTTCTATAAAATATTTCCCTGCCTCTCATATTTGTAGATTTTCTGCTGCTGGGTTTGGACTGTTGGTCGTACAAATCGGCAGAATAATGAAACAAATGATCAGTTCCATTTTTGTTTTCCTGCAAATGTTTTGGCTCTCAAATAATCAATATAGCTTAGAAATATAAAAAGAATATAGCACAATACTTCACTGATCCCAGAAGGGAACTATAAGTATATATCGGATGAGCCATTTATCATATTTACAACCTACAATTCGGATTATAGTGTCTATAGCACACCTGTAATGTAACTATACAAGTGTGTAACTGTACACAACAATGCACTTTTTTTTAGTTAAAAAAGATTGTGGTGAAAATAAAGCTTGGATTGTTTACAAACTATCTAACATGCTTTTGCAAACACCATTGAATGGAGGCAAGCAGTTTCATGTTATTACAATTAGTTATATATTAATTTCAGTCCAGATGAGCTTTATTCTGCTCTGCACTGATTCCTTCTCTGTATTCTGTTGTCAGTGAGAACGAAAATCGGACCAATCGCCACGCCAGACTTCATTCAAAATGCTCCAGCGTTGCCGAAGACTCGCTCAGGTAAACAGCTCAACCCTTCTTTAAAAACCCCGTCCTCCTCTACTTTCCTCCTCGGTAACATCTGTCTTCTCATCCTCTGACTCTGGATCCATTTTAGGGAAAATCATGAGACGAATCCTCCGGCAGATTGCACGCAATGAGAAGGACCTGGGTGACCTTTCGACTCTGGCCGACCCGAAGGTGGTGGAGGAGCTGTTTAGGCAGAGATGTGAAGCTGCAGCCTGAACAAACATATATCTCTCTCTCTCTCTCTCTCTCTCTCTCTCTCTCTCTCTCTCTCTCTCTCTCTCTCTCTCTCTCTCTCTCTCTCTCTCTCTCTCTCTCTCTCTCTCTCTCTCTCTCTCTCTCTCTCTCTCTCTCTCTCACATGAAAACAGTATTACATAACTGGGATCAGAAATGTATACCGCTGACACAGACATTTTAAAGTGTTGTTTTATGTGAAAAAAAAAATAGAAAAAAAAAAAAAGTCAAATCAAATGTCAGTGGTTGCTTTAATGTAGGCTAGAGGTGGGCCAAAATGTCAAACAAACTAAACACACTATTACTAACTTTTATATTTTCTTAAAAGTCTTTTCACGTCTCATATTGTTAGAGGAAGTTAATTTTTTCTCTTTTTAAATCTTTAAATAAAAAAGTTAGCTTTGCACACCTTGTTTTTGACTGATGTGTTTTGTTGCCTTTGTCATTTTACCGCCAAGCTCAGCAGCTGATTGGCCCCCTCATGTGGCAGATATCGTCCTCTACAACTGCTTTTTGATGGTTTACTCCAAAAGCTCTTTTTCTACTGCACAGGCTTTCTGCCTTTTGTCCTTTAATGATGCACAGAGCAGACACACACAAGGCTTTGAGTGCAGCAGAGAGCAGTCATTATGGGGGACAAAGAACGAGTGATGCAGAGAAGAAAAGAAGAGAGGGTTGTTTTATTTTAAGTGCTCTGGATTATTTTTGAAATGACAAGAATCAGTGGTCTTAAAAAGGAAAAAAAAAAAAAGCTTAGATTGCAGAAGATTGTTCTGAAAGTACCTCAGCGGGACTACTTTCTTATTTTACGGTAAATGTTGAGTCACATACAGACTGAGGATCTAATTTGTTTCATTTTGTGTCTCTTCTAAACCGTTACAAGTCACATGCATGCAATATACAGTGTATAATATATTTGTGTGTGTGTGTGTGTGTGTGTGTGTGTGTGTGTGTGTGGGGGAAGACAAGGAGAAAAATGCCTAGAAACATGGCGATGGGTAATATTACATCATCACCACCAGCAGCAGAGGAGTAGGTTACCATAACAACCTATTCATCCCCACTTCCCACTTCTTCAACCCCCACATTTATTTATTGATAGGTCCTATTTTATCCTCCATACATCAAGAGATATGAATTCAAAACATGATGCAGCAGCCACACACATCCAAATGACCAATCTGAATCTATACTCTCCACCACAAAACATCTAAAAACATGCACACTATCCACTCTGAGACACTAAGAAGCCTACATACTGTACATCTAGCCAACATTTCCACAATCAATAGTTTGACGACACCCAGATCTTTCTTGTGCAAAGTTCTTCAACAATACAAGGAAAAAAGGTACTTGTAGCAATATCAAAATATACAAAATTTGCTTGACAACTAAAATATTTCCAAATATAGATTAAAAAAAGTGCCCCAAAATCTTCTTATATATCCCACTCACAGTTTTTCTTTTCCAAAGTTAATTTCACAAATGGTAAGAACTGTGATAATGGATTGATAATAATACATTTTATTTATGGAAACCTTTCTGGACGCTCAAGGTCACCTTACAAGACAATAAAATATTAATAATAGTAAAAACAAACAAAACATTACTAAGTACAGATGAGTGGTGATCATGTTGGATATGCCAATGTGAAAAAATACTGAACCACAAAATAGCACAAAATACATGATTTTGCAATTAAGTTATCATAATTAATTAATTATCCTTCTGTTAGCCTGTATTTTGTTTAAAATATATGCAAAAAATTGTTTCTACTATTTTGCCGGACCTATTTATATCATTCTTGATGGATTGGTGGATAGATCTTTACAATGCCGGAGCAGTTTATCAATAATTCATTGTGTGCCATAACATCATCGTCCTCTGTTGGAGTGTGATGTGATTTGTCACTTTGTCAGGACTGCTCTGTCAGCAGTGACCAGCTCCTCCTCTCAGCCATCCACGCTTTAAATTCAGTTTGTGAAGTTCAATCTCCTTAATTCAGTTACAAACACAAAATGCTATCTATGGTTAAATTTACACCTGAGGCTACTTTACTAGTAGCTATACTAGAGTATACTTTTCTAGTCACTTTTCTAGTGTGAACACACCACATACCCAAAACCTGCTAACATTTAGTCAATTGAATTTGGGACATGTTTTTCTGTTTAAATTAGGGTTAGTCATGTAGTGGTTAGGGTATGGATGGGGTATTCATGCAAGTCGCTACAAAATATTCTCTACAAAACACCACAATAGATGTGGAAAATAAACATTATGGCAAATACATTTTAACATTTTAAATGTACATGTTTCTATACTAACTTGGAGGAGAAGCAGACCAGTATTACGTTCCAAAATCCTCAGTCATTGTTTTGATGTGGTATCTCAGAGAGAGAGAGAGAGAGAGAGAGAGAGAGAGAGAGAGAGAGAGAGAGAGAGAGAGAGAGAGAGAGAGAGAGTCTCAGCCTCAGCCTCAGATGTTGTGGAACCACCACTATACATCCCGGCAAAGCCCCACTGTGAGTGAAACAAAGAGTGTGTGTGTGTGTGTGTCCAAAACAAATCACAAAAACAAAAAAAGGATTCAAGGAGGCACCAAATGAATGACCTCTTTTTGTTTTTGCTTTTCAAAAGACAGACAGATGGTCTAACTGAACTTGAAGCCTGCTGGACATTTGTTATTTTGAAATGGTGCTGTATGCTGAAGAGAGAGCTTGAGGTAACCTGGTGGAGATCAATCACAGGTCAAAGATCAGCCAAAAAATAAAGCTTGTATCCTGTAGTAATAATAATAATACTAAACAGGGAGCAAGACATTTGTTAAATTTCTTGTATATATTTTGGGTTTTCCCACTTCCATTCGGTAATACTTCATATCATGTTTATACTTCTACACAATATTTTAGAAGAAAATATTGTACTTTTTATTCCACAGCATTTATCGTATTGCAATAGTGGTTGCTAACCATTTTGGATCGCAACTCCTTATAAAAAAATTAGTTGCTGGTTGGAGCCCCTTGTCACATTTCAGATGTCTGAGTTGTTCCACCAAAGAGACATTTACTCCTTTAAAAAAGGAGAACTCTACCAGTGATTTCCACAATTCACAAAGTAAAATCATGAATGTATTCTGCCATATTTCTCAGCATCTCTTGTTTAGCTGGTTTCATCTTTCTGAAAATATTTTCCTTGCTGGACATTTTGTTTCTGATTCGATGCCAGCCTGGGTGACCGTCCTGCTGGTTTAGTTCAGGGTTCAAACGGCCGTCACACTCTTCAGCACAATTGGACAGTCTGTTTAATCATATATTAGTGTATATCTTGTGGAGATAAAATCCAACAAAAAACAACAACTTGACATCCAGCCTCTGCCATGCTGTTTCCACAGCTTGAACATATTCATACGTCTATAGCTTCCAGGAATCCTTAGAAAGAGGACAGGCTTTTTTCCTTCACATGAATAATGATGTAACAGAAAGTGATGTAAAGTGAGGGCCCTCCAGGCAAACCTTTCGCTCAATATGAAGTCTCCTCTGGGCTCATGGTGGATCTTGGGGCTTTTTGTATCGTTGGCATGACAACCTTCAAAACCAATGCCCATTGTGTCGCTCATTGTTTGAGGCCTTCGCTCAGAGCTGCAGGCTTGTGAAATTTGGCTTACATTTTTGACAGACTGCACGCTAAAACAAAGCAGCGTGGAGCATCCCAAAGATTAATTCTGTCAGCATGACACATGGAGAATGAGGGCAGTTTAGTAAAATTTATTAAAATGTGTCTTTATCTATGTCAGATTGTATTGCATATGCTGTTATTTAACTGTCTGGACAGCAGGTCACTTCATTTATAAATAGTTTTGACAGTAAACAAAGAATGGATTCACTATTCAGAGAAGATGAATGTGTTCTTGATATTTTGGTTTGATTTTTTTTTATATTATGAACAGCATTTATATAACGCTTTTCTAGTCTTAACGACTACTCAAAGCGCTCAACCATTCACACACACACACATTCTTACATTGGACATGTGGACTACAGGGGCCAACGATTAGATTAGATTAGATTCAACTTTATTGTCATTACACAGGTACAGGTACAAGGCAACGAAATGCAGTTTAGGTCTAACCAGAAGTGCAATAGCAGTAAGTGCAGGATATACAATTGTTCCATAGTGCAGGATGGGTATGTACTGAATAAATATAGAAATGAATACTATTATAAACAGAATTTTACCCTATTTCCCCATGTTTTTTGTGTCCAAGACTAAGGTCAGACTGCAGGCCTTAATGCTCAATTGCAATTTATTGCCAGACCCAAATTTTTTGACTGGCTGTTAACATTATATATTTTTTTGAAATGTGGCCTTCATCAGACTCAAGTATGAACTGGCAGTGGACACGGCCTGAAAGTGACCTGCATATGCAAAAGACACAGCACCCTGTTTAAATGCTTATCAAAATAAACCCAGGGACGTATCAAGAGAACCAAGGAGATGTAATAATGATGTTGTGCTACTACCTACTGTAGCTAGCTACTAGCTACTAGCCGGCAGTTTGGGAACAGAGCTGTTAATAATGTTACATCCGTGTTACAGGCTTTACAGCTTACAGCCCTCGGATGTATTATTAGATAAAAATATGTTGAATTACAGCCATTATATCCAGTGCAGCTCAGCCGGGTGCAGTCCTGTGGGTCTGCTATGCGATTATCATGCACGTTTATTATGCCTAGTTGAATAGCTCTGGATCAGTCTATCAGTGCATGTTATAACTTTTAAAACATAATGCTTTAAATAAAGACTATTTAAGTGTTTAAGTTGATGTAGCCTACCTAAACATTTTTTTAACTGATATATAGACTTGTTTACCGCTAGTGCAGAATTGTGACGATAGCCGCTCTAGAGAGTGTTGCATGAATTCTGATCTGACTGAGGTTGCATTCTTTTTTTTTTTCTCTTTTTAAAATCTGACCTGTAACGGATATGGACCACATATGAAAGTGAAAAAAAAGATTGGATCCCACGTTGCCTGCAGTCTGAACGTAGCCTACGTGACTAATGGAAACAACAATCTTTGAAATTGGTCCAGTAGCCCCAGGAGCAGTGAAACAAGCAGATATTACTATAGGCAATTGCAAACCTTCAATTTACATCCACAAAAAGTGCAACATTATGGAAACAATCCCTTCAGAGGACAGAAACGGCCCTGAAATTGCCATCGCCAAACCCACCAGACTCCATGTAAATAAACAGTAATTTTATCATCGTAAAACATACTTCATCAAATCGAAAGAAACAAAATAAAATCATCAAAAGCTTGGTTTGTCTTTCCACTGTTTCAACAATCACCATTCTGGTTTGCTTTAAATAAACTCTAAATTCATCTATTTACTCAGAAAATATGCTGGCTCTATACACTTTTTTCAGCTGCAATTTAGGTGGAGGGTGAATTTCTACATATAAATTGGTTTTCTGGTGCTTTTAAACAAATAAATGCAAAAAAACGACAACTAAACTGACTGCAGATTGGTTTGATATCCACTGGACTTCAACCCTGCACATTGATCCCCAGTGTTCAGATTTAACTTTCAGCTGAGTCCTCTGACAGCAGCTGAGAACAAAAACAAGGAAAAAGAGAAAATGTTTAGTCAAACACACAAAGATTTGGAAACACAAGGGGAAACTGCTCTAAAACAATCTGACAGAGATGCCTTGACAGCCAACGCTGCATTATTCATTGCATTTGTTCTTTTTTTCCTCTTTTTCAATCACAGTCAAATGTCAGAGCGAATATTCTAAACCAGCTTCATCTGAAGAGGTGGTTTAATACTTAGGGACGTCAGACAGACGTCAACTCAGTATACTTAAAAACCCTGGACTAGCTGTCCCCCATGTTTTACCTGGAAAAATGATTCTGTTAGGAGGTTTTCCCACCAATGAAACTTGCAACAAACATCCTGCAGTTTTAATTTATTCATGGATCAGCATTTTTTCTGTTGGCTCCAGCTGACTCAAAGCAGTAAAGATAATGACCCATTGGAATGTTTTCACAGGTCTGAACCCAATTAATAAGAATATGTTTCATTGGTTTTTTTTTTAGATAACTGGTGTGTCCTGTCAAAGACACAACAATCACTTTGGGTCAGCAGATATTTTTACTGAATGTCCTGACCATCATCCTGTAGCATTACTTTACTACTTTAGATAGAGAATAAAGTGTGAGGTGAAGTCAGATGTAAATCACAAATATAATCCTAGTTTCATGCCATGTGCAATATTGAATGGTAGTCTGATGCGCTTTCGTATTTATCCCTTATTCAAACATTTGTTAGAGAATAACGTTGAGGAGAAAAAAAAAATCCTTCGTATGTGTCTTCATACCTGGCAAATAAAGCTGATTCTGATTCTGATTCTGATAGTATGGCTGAAGTGGTAGCCTATATTAAACCCAGCGGGTTGCCGGCGACAGTTCCTTCATTTTACGGAAATCATAAGCACAAAGCATTGTTCATAATGGTAATGTAAGTGCTCATGCTAATGAACAAAAAGAGATGAGTAATCATGACGATTCCCTACCTGTTTGCTGGTCCAAAAACGCTGAATCTGGGTCCACTCCTGGCTTATTTCTGTTCCTCTAGTCCATTAGTGTCCACAAATCAAAAGAATCAAAAGGGTTTCTAATAAAAATTTATCCAAGTTTTGAATATCGTCATGTAAAATCCATTGCTAAGTGTATGCTAACTGTCTGCTAACTTCTTCCCAAACTTAATAATAAAAATAATTATTTTCTCTTCCTGCAACGTGTTGCTGGGTATGCTTGGTTTCTGTAAGTTGCTGGCTACACAATGAAAGAACCCCCACCTTTTCCTGTTTAGTTTCATCCCGGGACAGCACCTGACATAAAGCAAGCACTCCCAGCATGGAAGGCCAATGGGGTTATGTCTCTGCGCAGTAGCCAATCAACAACCTTTTCCAACAGTGTACAGCATGGATAGGTGGGATTGCTGCTGAACATCACATGGGAGCCAACCTAAAGGAATGCACATAGACTGTATATATATTGATTAATATTAACGGTCTATGGGAATGCATAACGAAGTTCAGCCCCTCCTTGTCAGAGCCAGCAGTCACATGACTGTATTTTGTGAGAAGGAACATTTGAATAAATGTAAAAAGGTGTTCTCTAAGTCATCTAAATGCTTCAGTAAGTTTTTTCCCCCACTGTCTCATAAGTGAATAAACACATTTAGCACAATTTGGTCACTTGGAGAGCTTTATAAGAGGCTCAAGAACACCAGTGAAATCACATACAAAAAACTAAGGTTAGGCCTAAAGGTTTGAAACTTCAGGTGTTGTTGGCCAGGATGGCTCAGCGGTAAAGCAGGTGCACATGTACCTTTGAGGTTTATGCCTTGATGCAGAGATCCAGGGCTTGAATCCTACCTGTATGTCTATCTCTACTAACTGTCCTGTCAAAAATTAAAGGTGGAAAAGCCCAAAAAATAATCTTTAAAAAAAGGTAGGAAATGTGTGGTGTTTTTGCAGTGTGGCAAATAGGATGTCTTAGTTATTGTTATTAAAATATTAATGTTAGATAAGGAAAAAACAGTTTTGATGAAACCATGTTTAAACAGATTTAGTTAAGGTTGTGTTTCAATCAAATGACAAACAAACACACTTTTAGAAACTAGAAGAATTTAGGTTTCAAATTCAGACTCATACACACATTTCGGTCTTGCAGGTCTTCTGCTATAAGGTTTTCCATTTGGGTATGGCAAATAGGCAAAAATCAAACGAAGAGAGGTAGATTTCAACAGAATATATATTTGGGGAGCTGATAAGGGGATTGGGAACAGGTGTGCAGGTGGGGGTGGAGATAGTAATGAGGAACGGAGGGGAGGAGGACACACTGAGAACTATGTTGGATGGGGAGGGAATGATGAGTAACAGATGCCAAAGGCAACCCGGTCTCACGCCAGTTTGTGAAATGCTCACATTTATTTTGATCTATTAATTTGTGTACATGTCACAATTTTCTTGTTTATTATGTGTATGTCACAATTTTCGTACGTGACCATTTCACAAACTGCCATGACACTGGGCTGCTCTGGTTGTGGTTCCGGTTGTGGTTAGGGAAAAAAGAACAGGGAAAGGAACCGTCATACGCAGGACACGCCAACAACAATGGGACGGTTGTGGTTAGGAAGAGAATAACACAGAAAGGAACTGCAACACACGATCCCCGGTCTCCGGGGTGAAAGAGTTGTTTGACCCATCCAGCACCCCGACCAAACTCCATTTGTCTGGATCAACCAAGGGCGTAACTTTGGGGTTAACACTGGGGGGGGGGTTGGGATCTTCACTTTTGAGCAAAATAAAAAATTTCATTGTCAAACACTTCTGCATTCTGGTGAATTTTCCTACAATCTGTGTCTTTTCTGCATCAAATTATGGTGCAAATGTCTTTATTTATGTGAGTACCACAGACACACCAGCAAAGTTTTAAAGGATTAATTCTAATTAAAGCTGAAAGCTAAAAGCTGCCTCACCAAAGGCTTTAGTTCATGAACATCAGCAGAGGTAGTGCCACCTACAAAAACTAAAACTTAAATCTCTGAAAATGTCACACATTAAATTTAAAGTGGTTTTAAGACTTGTCCTTCTTTATCTTGGCTTCGAGAAATCACCAGTATTTCAGTGTGACTTCTATTTCACAGAGGTCACACCCTTTGTGGCTGCAGCCCACATCAGACATTAAAGAGTCCAGTGTTTAGAGAGTGGCTGTGTATGTGAGTGTATAAAATTAAATTATTCAGCAGTGGTGGGTTTTTCCACTCATGCCGAATGTAAAAGCAGAGCATCTTTTTTTACTTCCGTCTTCTGACCTGCTCGGTGCCATCAGCAGCTCCCAGAGTGCAGCATTAATTATTCATTGTTATATCTCTGTGAAAGGTATACAGAGGCCTTCAGCTCTCTTCCTCTCTTCAGCTCTCTTCACTCTCTATTTCCAGCTCTCCCCTACAAGCCCCTTCCCCTCCCTCAGGGCCAATAAAAAGCTTTGAGTTCTCCAGTGAAAGCCAACAATTTCAAATTTACAGATTTAATTCTTGTGCTGTATTTCCTGCTCAGACATGACGTGATATTTGTCTCTATTAGCTGACAACAACATCCCACTCTGGAGGCTGCTGCACCTTAAACAGAAATGTGTTTTAGACTTTTTATTTTCATCAAATTTTTATTATTATTTATTTATTTATTATGATTATTATTATTATTACTCATTCAGTTAAAGTACTTCCATTTACTTCTAGGGGTATCTAGCCATGTAGATAGTTTTTTGCATATTTGTCCAGGTATTGAGATCCGTCTTTTGGACTGAGTTGACAAATACATGAGCCTTTTATTTTAGTCTAAAGCAGACTTCTGAACATTTTACACCCTATTTTCTAATCACTTCCTACAAGTTGATTCAATCTAAAATCTGTTCTGCATTCTTGACTGTATCAACTTCTTGCTTTGAAGGATGAGTCGCTGTCAAATACAGCCCTGCAGAACCAATGGACAATGGTTAAAAGAAGGTTTGAATACACTGATTGCATTTAAAGTAATGACATTTACTGAAAAAAGATGAATGAAAGTGATCTATCGCCAAGATTTTCTTATGTAGTTGTAAAGCACAATAATATAAAGTTTAAAAAACATCAGGTCATGGACAGACCTTAATCAAATGAGTCATTCTGGGAAGACATTTTTTAAAGTCCAAACAAAATTGAATTTAACTTTAATCATGTAGGCCTGTTCACAGAAGACACTACAGGTGTAATATAATAATAAAATTAAAGATGGCTGGATTCCATTTGCTTTGGTTTCAGGTTCCTGGTAATGTGCATGCTTGCTCACTTTGAGACTGTCATGACATTTGAATATAACAGAGCCATTGTTAATGTTTTTAGTAACACCTGCGATTTTCCTGCTCCAAAATGCCAGCAGTAACCCTTTTGGTAATAGTTTTATTATGCAGATACATCTAAATGTTTTCATATAGAACCAAAATTATTGCATAAAATTGCATAGACACACTAAGGGCATGTTTAAATAAACTAGTCAAGATTAATTTCAATGGTCTTTACCTTGCGTGACAAGATGACTATCAATCTAAAGGTGGCACGTGTGTGACCGTGATGCAACAGGATTTGACTTCTGGGAGGACACAATCTACTTTGTGTATGTGTGTGTCTGTCCCCCTTGACCCACTGTAATCCTGTGGTCTGCCTGCACAGTAATCCACACACACACACACGCACGCACGCGCACACGCGCACGCACACGCACACACACACACACAATCCAGCATCAGTCTTTGGAAAGAACACAAATTCAGGTCTACTGAAAGAGCACATGTAACATACACTCACCTATAGGATTATTAGGAAAATCATACTAATACTGTGTTTGACCCCCTTTCGCCTTCAGAACTGCCTTAATTTTACGTGGCATTGATTCAACAAGGTGCTGAAAGCATTCTTTAGAAATGTTGGCCCATATTGATGTAATAGCATCTTGCAGTTGATGGAGATTTGTGGGATGCTCATCCAGGACATAAAGCTCCCGTTCCACCACATCCCAAAGATGCTCTATTGGGTTGAGATCTGGTGACTGTGGGGGCCATTTTAGTACAGTGAACTCATTGTCATGTTCAA
Source organism: Percina caprodes (assembly GCA_013375575.1). NCBI lineage: Eukaryota > Metazoa > Chordata > Actinopteri > Perciformes > Percidae > Percina > Percina caprodes. The sequence continues at coordinate 4,347,115 of JABXJD010000030.1, read as the reverse complement.
GAAACCAATTTGAAATGATTGGAGCTTTGTGACATGGTGCATTATCCTGCTGGAAGTAGTCATCAGAGGATGGGTACATGGTGGCCATAAAGGGATGGACATGGTCAGAAACAATGCTCAGGTAGGCCGTGGCATGTAAACGATGCCCAATTGGCACTAAGGGGCCTAAAGTGTGCCAAGAAAACATCCCCTATACCATTACACCACCACCACCAGCCTGCACAGTGGTAACAAGGCATCATGGATCCATGTTCTCATTCTGTTTACGCCAAATTCTGACTCTACCATCTGAATGTCTCAACAGAAATCAAGACTCATCAGACCAGGCAACATTTTTCCAGTCTTCAACTGTCCAATTTTGGTGAGCTCTTGCAAATTGTAGCGTCTTTTTCATCAGCTTGAATCAGTCGGCCCATTCTCCTCTGACCTCTAGCATCAACAGGGCATTTTCGCCCACAGGACTGCTGCATACTGGATGTTTTTCCCTTTTCACACCATTCTTGTAAACCCTAGAAATGGTTGTGAGTGAAAATCCCAGTAACTGAGCAGATTGTGAAATACTCAGACCGGCCCATCTGGCACCAACAACCATGCCACGCTCAAAATTGCTTAAATCACCTTTCTTTCCCATTCTGACATCCAGGAGATTGTCTTGACCAGGACCACACCCCTAAATGCATTGAAGCAACTGCCATGTGATTGGTTGATTAGATAATTGCATTAATGAAAAATTGAACAGGTGTTCCAAATAATCCTTTAGGTGAGTGTGTCTTGAGCTGTACAGTATCTAACCTTAATGACCAACAACCACACAACCACAGAAAAACACACCCAACCACAAACACACCCACTTACCCACACACACAGGAGCAGGAGGTCTTGGAAATACACATTCATGTTTATTACCATTTAGTATTAACATAAGACAATAGATCATTAGACTTTTTTGACATAGATTTTTCATTTAAAACATTCCTTTTTTTTCACAATCCCCTTTTCTTGTCAAAAGAAAAAGTAATTCATATCCAATAGTAACAACTGTACAAAGACAGCCTTGTACGAACAATATTTCACTTAGAAATTCTTCTTATTTAAGTCAATGCAAATCATGTGACAACAAAAACAACAGCTCAAGAGTTCCCATCACAACAATGTTTTCTTTCCCCTCCACAGCGTAGCCGAGTGATCACGAACGACTAGAGCTCGTATGTACTGTACATGCACTAAAGTGCTAGTGTTCAAAAGGCATGCAAATATTTGACTGATATTTGTACAACTGCCTTCTAAATATGCATAAGGTTATTCAGTTTGTTGTCACCCTTCTTCTACATGTTTATAGAGCCAAACATTCATCCCCACCTAAAAATAAATACATTAGCATTAGAAATGACATCATGTGTCTCTGCTTAAGACCCGATGAAGCAGAAGTAGTTCGTTTTTTTTGTTTGTTTGCTTGTGTTGTCCTTCCTCTCCTTGAAACTAAACAGAAAAGTCAGGCTTCACAGGTTGGCAACAAAAAACAGAAGGTTTGCTCTTATTAAAAAAATAGTTTGAACATGAATTGATTCAGGACAGCGTAAAAAAATAAAAGTGTGAACAGATAAGAAGAAATGGTATAAACTTATACTAAATACAAATGCAACAGCTGACCTACAGTCAGCTGTTGCATTTGAAAAAGGTTCAGAATTGTGGCTAAATATGTATATATATTAAATACGTACATATGCGCACATGTGGGGTGAAGAGTAACTCAAGTGTGTGCAGGCACCTCTTTTGGAAATGTAGTTTTAAAATCTTACTTTGAATTTATTACAGTACATCCAGGTTCTTTTAAAAAAAAAAAAAAGTTCTGGTTCCTCGATGGTCAGCTGGTGATACTGGGTGGCTCACACCCCCCTTCAGGCTCCGGCACTGGGAGTCTCTAGATCTGGGGGGGAGGAGAGGAGTTCTGAGGTACTGGGTCTTTTAGGCTGAGGTGGAGGAGGGTGACAGGAGGTAGAGGCAGCCTCAAGCTGGCTCCTCACCCTCCAGAATGGTCTTCCGGAGTCCCAGTGGCGGGAAGGTGAACCTCCTCTTTGAGCCCTCGCTCCACTTGGGGGAGGAGGAGGGGGAGTGGGCGGCCCAGCGTGAGGGGGGTCGGCGGTTGGCCGGGCGGGCCGGTCTTAGGAAGCAGGAGTCCAGGGGTGGAGCCACCGGAGAGCGAGGCAGGTCCTGCAAATGACAAGGAGCTGTCAGAGAGGGCGGGAGGGAGCGGGAGCAAAGAAAGGACTATGGATTGTGTCAAAAATGAAAAAGAATGTCATTTTATTAAGAACTTTTATTTCCCTATAGCCTCCTTATGATATTTATATTGTTTGTGTGTTACCATTCTGTACACGCATCATTTTAAATTAGTGGAGTACCAGTTCATTAGGTACACCTTTACAATCTGAACCTGCAGTAGACCCAGATGAGGATTGTGTCATATGGCCGAGAGCTCCATAACAAACAAATTGGTGGCCCAGGAGTTCCTGGGTCACCTTTTCAAAAAGGTCAAGGAGGAACTGTCTAGATCACTAGTGTTGTAAAATGGTGCTGCTTCTCCTTTAAGAGAACTCTGTGCGTGTGGGGGAGAGAGAGGGAGTGAGACGGAGCGGACGCTGAGATGCGACCGGAGCAGTTAGCTAGTGGATTAAGTTGTGTACACTGTGTTCGAAATAAAACTCTAAACTAAAGCCAAGCTCATCATTTGCACACGAGAACGGGATTTTAACCCCGACGTTGTTTACAGTATAACGTCGGCCCTGGAGGACAAGTCTCCCCTGGTTTTCCGACCACGGTCGGAAAAGAGACAACCAGGAAAGGTTAACACTGGCGACCACGAAGGGACCGAGAGAGAAGAAAAAGAAAAAAAAATAACAAGAGCAGCAGTGGTGAGCATGCAGTGACAATAACCGGTGAGATAAACCGGAGGAACTAGCATAATAGTACCCTTCACTGATAAGAAAGTATCCAAGATGGCAGCCTCCAGTCAGCACCTCGCGGCTGAAAGTAAACACAACATGTTCGGAAAAATAACCAGCCACTCCAACCCTTTCATGTCACTGACTGCCGTCGATGACATGGTAATAAATACAGAATATATGACCAAAAGAAACGAAAATGGAGGACAAAATAACCAATTCTTTCTGGGGGAAGAGACTGATATATTAACGCAGAGTGAAACGGACACATGCTATATCCCCATACAGCCATTGAAGTTATCAGACAACAATCCTTTCAAAGATGATCTGTTAAGAGACTGTGGAGCAGTCGTGTGCTGCAAAGACCCATGCTCACACGTGCATACTGCTGAAGTTTGCAGGCAACTGGCAGTGCCATTAGCAGCCACTGTTGCAATGCCCAGTGCAAACCCTTTTGGCTCTGCTCACTCAGGAGTTTCATTCATAGCACTCCTGTCTCCTGTCGTCCCCACGCCCCTCAGTCCCACAGTGTCACATCCCTGGCTGTAATTCACTCAAAGACGTTGACCATGGCCATACATTGCAGCAAAATGAGAATCCAGAAATGCATACAAAGTCACCCTCCCCAAGTATGGACAGAGTAAATCACATGTTTGCCGGCACCACCCTACACGTCAGCCTTCGTCTGAGAGTGAGGATGACTACGATTACAGGGAAAGAGTCCCCACTCTGCGTCCTGGCCAGTATGATGGCACCACACCGTGGAAGGAGTTCCTACACCGGTTTGAGGGCTGTGCTAAGGCTAATAACTGGACTGAAAAGACTATGGCTGTCCAGTTAAAGTTCTGCTTGGTGGGTGCAGCAGGGGCAATCGTCCACAGGAATCCACGGTCAGGTCAGTGGGACTACAGCCGCCTGGTGGAGGAAGTCAACACTGCTTATGGCCCCTCTTCAGAGCACGCTGCTGCAGTGGCTATTGAGCTGAGACAGCGCGTTCGCAAGGCAGGTGAAGCTCTCCATGAGTTACGGGATGACATATACGGAAAAGTGTCAGTGGCTTACAGTGACAGGACAGACAAAGAGCAGGATGCCATCGGTGTTGAAATTTTCACTCAAGCAATAGGAGATGCAGGGATTGTGCAGAAATTGTTAGAGAAGCGGCCACACACTCTAGCCCAAGCTTATGACATTGCTCGTCGCTATGAGACCACCAGGCGAGCAGCATCACATGTCACCAGCCTAATGCAGTCGGGGCTACACAGCGTGATGGAACAGAAACCGCGCACTGCTGTGGTCAGGGAAGGAGCTGAACGCGGGAAGACAGGTGCTGTAGTGACTAACGACAACACACACCATGATTTTCAACGCACACCAGCCCCCCGTAAAAACTATAAGGACATTAAGTGGGAAGAAATTCGCTGTCACAACTGTTCGGGCATTGGTCACATAAAAAGGAATTGCCCTTCACCAAGGAAAACCACCAGAGGCCAGCCTCCGACAGCCTTCCATGAGAGCCCAGAGCCTACAGTGCTTCATGTTAAAGCTCATAGTCAGGAAATGAGCATTCATCTGACAATTCAGGAACTGGAGATCTGTGCTGTTCTGGACAGTGGGGCACGGAGAAGTGTTTTGCCCTGCACCATTATAACGCCATCCACTCAAATGCTCGACCACCACTCCAGCCATCAACTGTAGAGACACTGCTGGGGGTTGGGCCTGGTAACGTCCCTGTCATTGGGGAGGCGTACATTCCCATCCAGATCAACAATCGACAGGTGAGCGTGCATTTCCTGGTGGCTGACATTGCTGGTGAAGAGGCTCTCCTTGGCCATCCATTCCTTGTTCAGGCCCAAGCACGCCTTGATTTTGGAAATAGCCGCATCGTACTGTTTGGGGAAGAGGTGCCATACTTCCACGCCACGAACAGAACAAGGATGCACGTGGTGAGAGTGGCCCGAACTGTGGTGGTTGAGGCCGGTTTGGAGTATGTGGTGAGGGTAACGCCCATATAAAAGAACACCTCAAAGGGGAAGTGATGTTAAGCCCCACCAAAGGCTTTGTAGAGAAACATAAAGTGCTAGTCGCCCGTGTCCTGGTGGGGGCTCAACCTTTTAAGAGCGTGCCGCTCCGCATCTTCAATCCTGGAAATACAGCTGTAACTATAAAACGGGGAGTTATTGCAGGTTTTCTTCAACCTGCAGAAGTCCTGGAGCCGGCCAACATCACAGCCGAGGCCAGGCAGTCAGAGCACCCTACTGTTCCCCAGCACCTGCAAGAACTCTACAACCAAAGTGCGGCAGAGCTCGACCGAGAGGGCGGCTCCAGCTAGCCCAGCTGCTGTGCACCTATAGCAGTGTGTTCTCAACCGGACCCAGCGATCTTGGCCGCACAAACCTGGTGCAGCATGACATCATGACACGGCCAGGGGTTCCTGTCAAGCAGCCACCACGTCGGATGGCATGGGAAAAGCAACAGGATGCTGACCAACAGGTGGAGCAAAGCCTGGAAGCTGGATGGGCCCGTCGTAGCCACAGCAGCTGGGCTTCGCCCATAGTGATGGTACGTAAAAAGGATGGAACGCACCGTCTCTGTATAGACTACAGAACACTTAACGACTGCACCATCAAGGACGCTTATCCGCTGCCCCGCATCCAGGACACACTCGACACCCTCTCCACTGCCAAGTGGTTCAGTACACTGGACCTTGCCTCCGGATACTGGCAAGTTGAGCTGACCCCCCGTGCCCGCCGAGCAGCCGCTTTCTGCACCAGAAATGGACTGTTCGAATGGAATGTCATGCCGTTTGGATTATGTAACGCGCCAGCTACATTCCAACGTCTGATGGACCGCGTGTTGGCTGGCCTGCAGTGGGAGACGTGCCTTGTGTACTTGGATGACATAATTGTACTGGGTCGGGATGTGTCAGAGATGCTTCAGCGTCTTGACCAGGTTTTTGAAAGGCTGCAACAAGCCAACCTGAAGTTGAAGCCGGCAAAATGCTGCCTCTTCCGCCGTGAAGTGGCCTATTTGGGTCATATAGTTTCAGAACAGGGAGTGTTCACGGACCCCACCAAAGTACAGAAGGTTCATGAGTGGCCTACACCCACATCAGTCCAGGAGGTCCGTCAGTTCATCGGCCTGGCATCATCCTACCGACGATTCGTGAAAGATTTTGCCACAGTGGCTGAGCCCCTTCATGCCCTGACCAGGAAATATGCTCGTTTCCAGTGGACGACAGAATGTCAAGAGGCATTCGACAGACTCAAGCACCTGCTAACCACCGCCCCAGTTCTGGGCTACCCTTTAGACCAGGGAAACATGATACTAGACACTGACGCAAGTGACGTTGGCATTGGTGCCGTCCTGTCCCAAGCTCAGCAGGGCAGTGAGCGGGTGCTGGCATATGGGAGCCGCAAGCTGTCCAAAACTGAACAGAACTACTGTGCCACAAGGCGTGAACTGTTGGCCGTGGTGGAGTTCACATCACATTTTCGACAGTACCTCCTGGGGCGTCCTTTTACGGTACGGACGGACCATAGCAGTCTCCGTTGGCTGACAAAAATGAAGGAGCCTGAGGGGCAGCTTGCCAGATGGTTGGAGAGATTGGGTGAATACGACTTTGAGATCATCCATCGCCCAGGCCGCTTGCACATCAACGCTGACAGCCTCTCCAGGAAGCCTTGTCGCCAATCCTGCCCGTGTAAGCTGCCAGAACCATCCCCTTATCCAAAAATCGTCTGCCACCAAGCTGTGCAATGTGAGTTGGACTCTGCCGTCAGCCAGGCAACACAGAGTCCAGTGGGGGTAGAGAGGCCATCAGCCCCAACAATGGTGAGTCCAGTGGGGGTAAATTTCAAACCCCAAGAGAAGATTAATGTGGCTAAGACCAGTGAGGCTACATTTTTTTGTGGTTGGTCTCCAGAGGAGCTGCAGCAGGCACAGGAAGCTGACCCAGACATTGCGCCCATCAGGGCTTGGATGGAAGCAGGTGGAGAGCGGCCCCCATGGATTGCAGTCTCGCCATGCAGTCCAGCTACAAAGACGTATTGGAGCCAGTGGAGGCGGCTTTACATCAGAAATGGGGTCCTTGTCAGGCGTTTCTATTGTCTAGATGACACCCAGTTTTATCCGCAAATTGTCCTACCACGTGCTTTCCATCATGATGTCATGAGGCAGATGCATGATGGCCCAATTGGCGGGCATTTTGGCGTTGAGCGTACCGTGGCACGGCTTCAGACTCGATACTACTGGTACCGGATGAGGGAAGATGTCACTCTTTGGTGTCGGACCTGCACCAGCTGTGCGTCCAAAGCCAGACCCCGCAAGACACCACAAGCCCCTATGGGAACCGTCAGGGTGGGAGCCCCTATGGAGCGGGTCGCTTTGGATATCATGGGGCCACTGAATGAGACAGAGCGTCACAACAGCTATGTGCTTGTGGTACAGGATTACTTCACCAAGTGGGTAGAGGCGTTCCCCCTACCCAATGATAAGGCTGAAACTGTTGCTGAAGTGCTTGCCTCGGAGTGGGTGTGCCGTTATGGGGCCCCACAGACATTGCACAGCGACCAAGGTCGAAATTTTGAGTCCCAAGTATTCCAGAAAATGTGCACACAGTTCGGCATTGAAAAGACACGTACCACACCATTTCGACCACAGTCAGATGGCCAGGTGGAACGGTTCAATTCCACCTTGCAAAAGATCCTAGCCACAACAGCCGAACGCTGTCACTGGGACTGGGATCTTATGATTCCTTATGCAGTCATGGCTTACAGAGCCACAAGGCACAGTGCTACTGGTCTCACCCCCAATTACATGATGTTTGGCCGGAAATCAGTGAACCGGTGGACCTGGTAACCGGCCTTCCTCCTGACTCTGACACGGCCCCTACGGCCCCTGAGTATGTTCAGCACCTACGTGAACGGTTAGAGCTGGCACATCAGATCGCCAGGGATGCGCTCGGCGAGTCTGTGGAGCGTGCAAAGAGACAGTATGACAAGAACTGTTGCCGCACGCAATATCAGGTCGGTGATCCTGTATGGTTCCTCATTAAGGGTACACGGAAAGTAAGAAATAAAGTCAGGAAGTTCCTCCCATTGTATGAGGGGCCATTCTTCGTCTTAGGGCAACTGGATGACCTAGTCTATCGCATTCAAAAAGGGCCAAAGACCAAAGCGAAAGTGGTTCATCATGACCAGTTAAAACCTTATCGCAGCCGTGATCCCCTGGACAATTCTTGGACCAAAGAGATTGTTCAAGACTGGACACCAGTGGAGGTGTCACCCCAGCTTTGGACACAGATACTGTGGACCCAGACCTCGTTGGACTGTTTTCCGGAATGAACGTAGAGGAGACTTCCTGCGGCATCCTGGATCAATCAGGGGACACACCGCCACGGGGCCTCACTGTCCTCACTGTCCTCTCCCCATCGTCCCGTTGAGGACCCTCAGGATAGTGGGGGTGGGGCAGTGGAACCATCTCAACATAGTCGTCGTTCTCAAAGGCCAAGCCGTCAACGAAGGCCCCCAACCAGGTTTGGGGAGTGGGTGTCTCACTAAATTCATTGGACTAATGGACAATTCAAGAGTATGTCAGTTAGTTGTTAGTAAAAAAAAAAAGGAAACAAAGTTAATGTTAATGGTTGGTTAATAATGTGTTCATAAAAAAAAACTAGGGTTATTGGGTCCATCCAGCTATTATAGTTCCAATTTAAACGCTCCGATCGCCTATAGTATTTAGGTTTATCTTGTGAATTGTTTAATAAGCAATGCCTTCCACAACGTGTTTACCGTTTATCGTTTATTTTTCTATTGGGGAACGCCACCAGTGATTATTGCACAATAGTGATGGACTGATTAGGCCTACACTGCCCTTTCGGTTGGACTTTTTTTTTTGCAAATAAGGGCTGTATACCTATACAAAATGTGTTATTTTTCTGGAGTGGAATTGAGTTGTACAATCCATCCAGAGTGGGGGTAGTGTTGTAAAATGGTGCTGCTTCTCCTTTAAGAGAACTCTGTGCGTGTGGGGGAGAGAGAGGGAGTGAGACGGAGCGGACGCTGAGATGCGACCGGAGCAGTTAGCTAGTGGATTAAGTTGTGTACACTGTGTTCGAAATAAAACTCTAAACTAAAGCCAAGCTCATCATTTGCACACGAGAACGGGATTTTAACCCCGACGTTGTTTACAGTATAACGTCGGCCCTGGAGGACAAGTCTCCCCTGGTTTTCCGACCACGGTCGGAAAAGAGACAACCAGGAAAGGTTAACACTAGCCTAGACACGAAGGTTTGTAGACATCAAGGTTACAAATGTAACCATTGCTATAACAGATTTTCACTGAATACATCATAACATGTATTTAGGATTTGCTGCAGTACACAATATAAAATTCATTAAATAAAAAAGTAAGTAAAAGTATGACCTGTTTTACACAACATAAACAAGCTTGTGTAACTTGACTGATAAATCAACTGATTTCATTAAATGATGAAAACACTAGAGTAAAATACCCTGATAATGGTTAGGAACAAGGCTAAAACTGTGTACATTAGTTTACTTTATGTAATTACAGTCGTAATTACAGTATGACTGGAAAACTGGAATTCTTCCCTTTGGGCAATTAATTACACAGAAGTACCTGGAAACCAGATAAACATGGATGCCAATGTGGAATGATCAACTGAACCACCAGTTTAATGGATATGAAGTTATTTTGTCATTGCCTATTGTTTTTAACCCTCACACAACTCTGCAGTCTTGTTGAGTTGTGCAATGATGTGAAAAATTTGTAAACTTAACAAACATTTCCCATTTTTGTCATTAGTGAAATAAAATCTAGTCAAATACAGCACAAAAAAGAACAGCCTTAAAAAAGATCATACAGCTGAAAACTTTCTGACGTGCCAAACAATGCAAACAACAGGGTTTATAAATTTTGTTTAAAGGAACACGCCACCGTTTGCAAATAGGGCTTATCACGGTCTCCCCTAGCTGTAGATGGGTGGGAAAACGCCTCAGTGCATGCATTGTTTTAGTCTGGTGCAACACCGGCAGCATCACCGCTAGTTAGCTTAGCGTAGTGAATGGAATTCTATGTTGCCAGTTAGCATGCTGTGAGTAAAAGTGAGCTAACAAAAACAACAACAACCTATTTACTTCATGTGGCCTCCGTATTCACAACAAGTACAAATAGTAATGCAGATTAAGATGAGACAATTTACTAGCTAGATATTGACTTGGGACTTTATTGGGTGGAAGCACTGTCAAAGCACTGCTACATGGGCGCAGAGATCACGCAGCACCTTAAACCCCCCAACTTCCGTCAACATACCCGGCCTGTATAGCTGGCTTTTTTTCCTACAGTAGACAGTGAATGGTGATGAACATGTTGGATTTTGTGAGACGAAGAGGATGACTTCTCAGACAGTCAAGATCCAGCAGCATACCTCTATGAACCAGAGTTTTCAGAAGAGAAGCTGCGTGCTTTGGAAATAGAATGAGAGGAGAAGGAGGTTGCGAACTCTCAACAGCCCGAGGACGTGAGGCATCCTGCAGTCCTTGACTTTTTTGGTGTAATAAAGTCAACTGGGAAAAACGCAGAATGGACTCAATAAATAGCTGTCCACAGAGTAACTCATTACTGTAAACATGACGCAAGGTTGTTTTACGGGATAGATCAACGCACATTAGACCTGTACTCACACAGAGTTGCTGTGTGATATCTTTGTGCCCAAGTAGCAGTGCTTCGGCTGTAGCCTACTTCCACCCAATATAGTCCCAAATCAATATCTGCCTAGGAAATCGTCTAGTCTTAATCTGTATTGCTATTTGTGTCTACGCAGGCCACAAGAAGTAATTAGGTTGTTGTTGTTTTTTGTTGGCTCCCTTTTACTCACAACATGCTAACTGGTAACATAGGATTCCATTCACTACGCTAAGCTAACAAAGAATGTGCTGGCCCACCTATCTACAGCTAGGGGAAACTGTGATAAGTCCTATTTTAACAAACAGTGGCATTTTCCTTTAAGACCATGTAGTATGTATGCATACTAATGCTGTGGTATACACAGATTAATGGTGATGAAATCACAGAGGCTTTTATGCGTTTTCCCCCTGGATAAAAACAGAAAAAGTAAGAAAAATAGGGCGATAAGAAGAGAAAAGTGGCTTTGGGTGAGTTTATTTCCCCCTGTCAGAATGATGTCAGAGTGTGGTTGGGTAATTGATCACACCGAGACATCATACCACTGGCCTGATTTATAAATAGCTCATCAGGCGTAAGATTTTGGCTAAAGGACAGGGGACATTGAGCCAGCAAAGCAACAATCTAGTTCTGCTAAAAATACATGGCAGTGGCAGTGAAGCTGTGGTGGTGTGAGAGTATGAACTGAAAAAAAAAGTCAGATGGATGAAAATATAGGCCCACCAATGAGTGATGTGCTACACAAACTGCAGTCCTGATGAACCGGCAGGAAAACAAGTCACAGAGACAGATGGGCGGTGTCACCATCAATAAATAATTTGTTTTTGAAGACAACTGATGGATTGTGTACACACACCGGAAATACAGACAAGTCATTGTTTAATGGGAGGCTTGTGGGTTACTACAATTTCCTATGTGATGCCGATACATCAGATGACACAACGCCACAGATCATGCACAAGTAATGCACAGGAACGGCTGCTGAAGATAGCAATGTGAACAGCTTAACACCAACTCTGACTTCTCATATGCTTCAACCTTAAAAGTGAAATCAACCGTAAAAAACTTTGACATTGTTTAAACAGATAATGTGATTACATCTGACTATAAGGAAGTTGACTCTCAAATCTGAAGGCCTCTTCCAGCACTTTAACTCATCATCAAGGAGAGTTATTAAAAAAAAGACAGATTGTCAGTTGTGCTTGTTTTTCAATTCCTGTCCAGAAAACTGTTTCAGCCACGTACCACATCTGAATGCAAAAAGTAGGATTTTATTCCTGCTAATTTGGTTTTTCAAAAGGTATTTTGCCTAATGTAGGAAATCCCTAACTGAATTACAAGTAGGCAAGGAAGGTTGAGAAACCAGAAAACTAACTACAGCACTCATCACAAAAATGCAACAACAGTCTGATGACATTTTGTAACAGTGGAAGTGTATCTGATGGTGAAATTTTCCTTTAAGCATGCAAAATGGACCAGAGTAAGCGGTTAATATCCACAAGGCATCAAACACAACACCGGAGTATAGAAAGTGATGAGTGTTAGCAGCGGCCTTCTTCAGTATTATTGGAGGACTTGTTAGTGTGAGAGGAAATGGCTAAGGGGAACTGTAAGAGGAAAGAAAACACCGTATGGACAAAAGGTGAAAACTTCACAGTTGCACACATGGTGACAAAAAGAGGAGGACCTGGTAGAAACACAATGTTAGATATTATATTGTTGAGACTTCACAAGGCCCCCCAACCTGCACTGAGGAATGTGTGAAATGTTGAAAAAAAGTTGTCTTTTTTTGTGCCAGGTATACTGTTCATGAGTTATGATCAGTAGTCAAGACACAATCAGATGGACTGAGTTTGCTTTAAAGGACCATACTGGGGGTATTGCAGGATCTATCCCATTAATGTCAAATCATATATTTTACGTTACCGCCAATCTTCCTTTAATTTCTTCTGTGTGGTATGACAATCAACTTGCTGAAACTTTAGATGCATACTCCATTACAGAGAATGTTTTAGTTTTTTGTAAAGCTTATGTTTTCATCATACACTAATCTATTGTAGAGAGCAGGAATTGTACTGAGTTTTGATCACGAGAAACTCACATTCTTGTTGACAGAATATTTATGCTCGCTTATTGTTTGTCTTTCAAGTTTGTCTCTAAGAATTAGCGGCCTACGTTAGCTAGTCATTACAATTTTCATTTAAATAAATGTCTGTTAAGTCACTCGCAGAACAGAGATGAAAAGCCCTTGGATTTGCAGTAGTACAAACAACAGGGTGTCTTTGACGACATTCCTGAGGAAAAGTCATGAGCAGCGATCTCTGAAAGTCAGATACAAAAACACACCAAAGCAATTACCGCTTAATGCCATGGGTGCCGTGAAAAAGACGAAAAAAATGGAGAGCTTCAAGATTGGCTCGGTTTACGAATGTTGACTAATTTCAAAGTAAGCAATGTCTTTTTAACCCTAGAATTTCTTGTATAGTGAGCAGTGAAAAATGAATGAGTTAATGATTTTAGATACAGCTGATATCCTTTACTACCTGTCATAACATAGTTTATGAAGCTGTACTGCCAACAACAAGAAGATTTATCAAATTAGTTGTTGCTCTCAGATGCAATGGAGCAATCTCAATACAAATCCAGCTTAATGAATGTTCGCTGCAATTGATAATCAATCTCGTGCAAGTCTCCTAAAGTTGTACCGTATTGGTGGAAAATTGTATTTAAATCTAATAATGTCAAAATTTATGGCATTGGAAAACAGTTTATGTGATTTATGTGGTTAATGGAATAAAACATGCAACAAAACACCATTATGGTCCTTTAAAAAAACAGATGATCTACAACGGAGCGTGCATGCATTAACACGAAGAAACAGATGCATAGCTGTCGCACAACTTTTGACACCACTCCGATGGCTTCACACACTGTCACTCTGCCGTCCTGTGAAGCATGCATTAATGAAAAGGGTAAGGAGGGGGAGGAGGAGGGGTGGGGTCTGCAGGGCGTGAGGTGAGAGGTCCACGTGGCTGGTGAACCCACCGCCAAAGGTTTGTTGAAGAAGAGGAGGAGGAAAAGGAACTTACATCACGGAGACAAGCTGAGTTAAAGTCCCCAAGGAGTTGTTAGTATGACAGTTTGGTTCTGGATCAGAGCACAGCGGACAGGGAGGAGGAGGGAGAGATAAAGCCCAGAGGGGAGGAGAGAGGGGGGGAGGAGGGAAGATAGAGTGGGAAAAGTTAATAGGTATATTCGGGCAAAGAAGAATTTTGATAATTCTGGCATATCAAAGGCAGAGAGGTTTACCAGAAGAAATAAGGTGGCTGTGCAGTCCACACAGAAAGCAGTAAACACACACCCATTCACTTTAGACCTGGAAAAAAACACAACTGGGACGTTGACCTTAATGTAGATACACACAGGCCAGTTGGAGAGTGTTGGAGATAACCAAACCATTAATATGAACGGCTACAAATAAACCACACTATGGTTGGATGATATGTCAACTTACACCACAATAACAATAAGGTTTTGTCTACCTGGAGAGATTTTTCAACACTGTTTCTACTGACGAAGCTAACTAAGCTAACCTAATACTTAGGTTATATTAGGTCACTGCAGGCACTGTTGTAGATCAATGAGCAGGACTGGTCCTGTGCAATGTGATTAAGTACCTTGATTTAACAGGTTTTTCATTCAGGCTGGTTCTAGGGATGTGGAATGACACCTCTCTGTGGGGGATGGAGCAGGAACTTGTGCGGGAGGTGGAGCGCTACCAGATAGATCTGGTGGGGCTTATCTCTACGCACAGTCTCGGTTCTGGAACCATAATCTTGGATAGGGGTTGGACTCTCTTCTACCCCGGAGTTGTCCAGGTTGTGAGGCACCGGGCAGGTGTGGGGATACTCTCAAGCCCCTGGCGGAGCGCCGCTACATTGACGTTTACCCCGGTGGACTAGAGGGTTGCCTCCCTCCGCCTGCAGGTGGTGGTGGGGGGGAAACTTTGGCTGTTTGTGCATATGCACCAAACAAGAGTTTGGAGTATTCAGCCTTCTTAGAGACCTTTAATGGAGTCGTGTATGGGGCTCCAGTGGGGGACTCCATAGTTCTGCTGGGGATTTCAACGCAATGATGGAGATACATGGAGAGGCATGATTGGGAGGAACGGCCTCCCTGTGCTATTCGTGGATTGTCTATTACAAACACCATGTTCAAGCATAGGGATGCTCATAAGTGTACGTGGTACCAGAGCACCCTAGGCCAAAGGTCAATTATCAATTTCTTTAATCGTTTCATCTGATCTGAGGCAATATGTTTTGGACACTCGGGTGAAGTGAGGGGTGGAGCTGTCAACTGATCCCCATCTGGTGGTGAGTTGGGTCGGGGGGTGAGGGAAGACTGAACAGTAAGCCCAAACGGGTAGTGCGGGTAAATTGGGAACGTCTGGAGGAGGCCCTTGTCTGACAGACTTTCAACTCACACCTCCGGCAGAGCTTTTTGTGCGTCCCTGTGAAGGCTGGGGGCATTGAACCAGAGTGGACAATGTTCAAAATTTCCATTGCTAAAGCTGTGGTGGAGAGCTGTGGTCTTAGGGTCTTAAGTACCTCAGTACCTGGGCAATAACCCACGAACACCCTGGTGGACACCAGTGGTCAGGGAAGCCGTCCAACTGAAGGAGTCATTCTAGGATATGTTATCCCAGAGGACTTCAGAGGCAGTTGCAAGGTACCAAAGGGCCCGAAGGGCTACAGCCTCTGCCATGAAAGAGGCAAAGCAGCGGGTGTGGAAGAAGTTTGGATAAGGACTTTGGGTCTGCACCAAAGTGCTTCTGGAAAACATTCGCCACCTCAGGAGGGGTAAGCAGGGAACCATCCAAGCTGTGTACAGTTAGAATGGGATGCTGTTCACCTCAACTGAGGAGGTAATAGGTCAGTGGAAGGAGCATTTTGAGGAACCTAATTCCACCCAATACACCCTCTATGGTGGAAGCAGAGCTGGTGGATGATGGGGAATTGTTGTAAATTTTTGGCAGACCGGGGTGGTGGTTCCCCTCTTCAAAAAGGGGCAGAGGGTGTGTGCCAATTACCGGGTTATCACACTTCTCAGCCTCCCTGGTAAAGTCTACTCCAAGGTGCTGGAAAGGAGGGTTCGGTCGATAGTCAAACCTCACATTGAAGAGGAACAATGCGGATTCCGTCCTGGTCGTGGAACAACGGATCAGATCTTCACTCTCGCAAGGATCCTGGAGGAAGCCTGGGAGTATGCCCAACCGGTCTACATGTGTTTTGTGGATCTGGAGAAGGCGTATGACCGGGTCCCCCAGGAGATACTGTGGGAGGTGTTGCGGGAATACGGGGTGAGGGGTCCCTTTTCAGGGCCATCCAATCTCTCTGTAACCAAAGCGAGAGCTGTGTATGGGTTCTCGGGAGTAAGTCGGACTCATTCCAGGTGAGGCTTGGGCTCCACCAGGGCTGCGCTTTAGTATTTATGGACAGGCTATCGAGGCGTAGTCGGGGTGGGGAGGGGTTACAGTTCGGTAAGTTGGGGATCTCATCGCTGCTTTTTGCAGATGATGTGGCCCTGATGGTATCATCGGCCTGTGACCTTCAGCACTCACTGGATTGGTTCGCAGCCGAGTGTGAACTGGCTGGGATGAGGATCAGCACCTCTAAATCTGAGGCCATGATTCTCAGCAGGAAACCGATGGAGTGCCTTCTTCAGGTAGGGAATGAGTCCTTACCCCAAGTGAAGGAGTTCAAATACCTTGGGGTCTTGTTCACGAGTGAAGGGACAATGGAGCGGGAGATTTGAGAATCGGCGCAGCGGGTGCGGTATCACATTCAATTTATCGCACCGAAAAAAAATCTGAGCCAGAAGGCAAAGCTCTTGATCTACAGGTCAGTTTCCATACCTACCATCACCTATGGTCATGAAGGCTGGGTCATGACCGAAAGAACGAGATCCAGGGTACAAGCGACCAAAATGGGTTTCCTCAGGAGGGTGGCTAGAGTCTCCCTCAGAGATAGGGTGAGAAGCACAGTCATCCGTGGGGAGCTTGGAGTTGCATTGAAAGGAGCCAGTTGAGGTGGTTCGGGCATCTGGTAAGTATGCCTCCTGGCTGCCTCCCTAGAGAGGTCTTTCAGCCACGTCCAGCTGGGAGGAGGCCTTGGGGAAGACCCAGGACTAGGTGGAGGGATGCCCCCGCGACCCAATACCGGATAAGCGGACAAAGATGGATGGAAAACGCAGTTTGCGTATGGACGAAAGGCCAAAACGCATAGAAAAAGCTACGTAAAAAAAAATACCTATGTACCTGTGGACAAAATCGAAAGCTAAATCTAATAATGGTTTCTTAATTAAATTTTGCTATATCACAAAACATATCTAGTAGAAATTTAAATTGGGTTGAACAAGAACCTACATTTCCTCTACAGCTCAAATGATTGAAATTGGTGAATACCAATTTTGATAACTGATCAATTGTTCAAGTAATTTAATAAGGAAAATGACTTCTCTGTGTTTATTTATCCATTACAAGCACACACAAAAAAACAGCAATATCTGATATATATTGATGTTTATATTACAAACATAATGAGGGCTTAAGAACCACGCAATCTGCTTTGTTAGAGCTGCGACCGTCATCCACAGAAGGCATCTCTTAGTGCAGGAAACCACACTTAACTATTATCCATAAAATCACATATTAGACTCTAATCTTACTCTGTCTGTTCTGCAGAGCTACTGATCTGAAGAACAGACTGCTGAATCATTCATGTTAGTGGACATATTAATCACCATATGCGGGATTATGCTGCCCACTGTTCCTGTTATGGTTTCACATATACAATACGTCTTTTGGTACACTGTTTTTAATGTTTAGCTTAAAACCTTTCTGAAGTTCTAATCTGTAGAGGCGTGCCAGTACACACAGTAAATTGAATGCATTTTTCTTTCTGTTTCATTATTTAAACATGACCAGAAAGATGATTTCTGTCTTTTATTTTTTCCCACAGGTCAGCTGAATGGGTGGTGAAGAGGGCCCGACCCACGTGTCAGAGCACTGATTTCACTTTTCTTAGATGAATTTCATTAAGGGGAAAACAAATTGCTTTGAAAACTAGAACCACTTAAAATTCTGGTTGAACATTTAATTGGAGAGTTACTGATAATGATGACTTTGTAACTGTGATCTCACTCAGATAATTACAGTGAGATCATTAAGTTTTACTTTTCCAGTCAACAGACACATACATCAAGTTTTGGTCGGGCCTCAGTGAAAGTTAAAGCACAGAAATTAAAGGAAAACTACAAGAAAGCCATTACAGTGAAGAAGAAAGTACAGAAGAAGAAGAAACCATAAAGGAAAGTTCAGTATTTTTGAAGAGGGTCGAATATTTTGACATTACCATTGCATCAGTCAGTGCTTTCGTCCTGAGAAAAAAGCAACATTTTAGTGATATTACAATGTAGTTGATAAGCTTTTTCTATAACCACAGATGCCTTAAAGTTTATCTTCATAATAAGGAAAATCCAAGGCAAAGTCATAAATATTTTTGCATGATAAAACATGGGCCCCAGAGCAAATGAATGATGAAGCGATGAATCCAGTGCGTCTGTATATTTACCTCCATACATCCAGACTGTCCTCTGTCTGAGTCGGCCTGCCTGCTGCTGTCTCTGCTGTGGCTGCTCTGTCCTCCAGCTTGCAGCCTCCTCTCCTCTCTAAAGCTCTGCTCCTGCAGCTTCTTATTAAGGATGCGGGCTGTGTTTTCAGCCAGCGTATAGCCCGGCGGGGCCGACAGGTCCTGCCGTATGCTCACCACCTCTGGGTTTCTGTCCCCCTGCGTCTCCACTATCAGCT
This sequence comes from Percina caprodes, assembly GCA_013375575.1. NCBI lineage: Eukaryota > Metazoa > Chordata > Actinopteri > Perciformes > Percidae > Percina > Percina caprodes. The sequence goes on along the minus strand of JABXJD010000030.1, from coordinate 4,328,602 downwards.
GCACAGGGCTGGGTGAGCGCCCACGAGCAATCCGCAAGCATTCGGTCCTGGGGTCTGTGGCGAGAGCCCCGTGAGCAGGGCTGGGCTCGGTGGTGGAGGGAGGGGTGGGGCGAGAGCGACTGGGGGACTTGTTGAACTTCTGCATGGAGTCGTAGGCCACGGGGGTGTGGTCGATGATATTGAAGAGGCTGGAGAGGCCGTCGTTGATGGTGGTATGGACAGGGCTGTCGCGAGTGGTGGTGGAGCGGGCCCACGCTGACTCGCTGTTGCCCTTCTGCGGTGTGGTGGGGGTGGGAGCGCGGTTTGAAGTGGGTAGATCAGCCTTGTTGGATGTGGACAGTTTGCGCTGAAGCTTGGCGAGCCATACTTTGGCGAGCAGCAGGGTCGCTCAAACTTACTCTGGATGACAGGAGAGTACTGAACCTTCCTCAGGCTTCGTGACGGGGAAGAAATGGGCGTGCCTCCGCCTTTTGGGGTAAGGCAGCGGTGGGGGCTGCTGGTCAGGTTCCTCAAAAGGTCCGTTTGTAGACCCACACTGCTGGTCTGGGTGGTTTGAGTGCCTCGGGTTGTGAATCCATTGGTCTGGCAGGCGGTGTCTCGGATAATGGGCCCTGGCGGTGAACGGATGGCATTCCTCACAGAGATGGCTACCTCCTTCATGTCGTCACTCATGTTTCTGGAGAGCTGAAGCTCCAGAGAGGAAGTGTAGCCCACGGTGGGGCAGATAGGAGACTGGCTAGGAGAAGTCCTCAACCCCCCACCCTCCAGGATTCCACATGCCCACCTTCCACTGCTGAACACCTCATCTGACCCGCTGGCTCCCACCCCAGCTTCTCCTCCGCCCCTGGCTTTGGTCCCTTTGGCATACAGAAAGTCCGGGTCTTGGGAAATAGGGCACTCAGCTGCCCCAGATCTGGTGGGGCTGTGGAGCATGTGATGACCATAGTGCTCCACTCCCACCCCTGCCTCCCCTGCTCCGTTGCCCCTCAGCGGGGACTTGTGGCAGTGCTCAGGGCTGCTCAGGGTGCTGGTGGTCAGGGTGGCGCTGGTGGTGAGGAACCAGGACGCTGGCTGGAATGGTTCAAGAACGAGCTCCCCTCCCCGGGCCTCGGGGGGTTTGTCTGTCCACATGTTCCGAGCAGGATCCAGGCCAGAGGCGGATGATGGGAAGTCCCAGCCCTTATTATTGAACTCCTCAATGTACTTGAGGTCGTCTGGGGACAAAGGCGGGGTGACGTCATCTTGGCCCAGATCACCATGGCGAGTCTTGTCAGGGAGGAACGGCGAGCTGTCCATTAACCGCTGGAAGTCGCTCATGGAGCACACAGACTTAGCTCTGGACAGGACAGACAAACACACAGTTCATTAACATTAACTTCAGTTGGGACAACATTTTACAAAAATAAATCCCAACCTAATCATGATCTCATCTCTTTTATGTTCCTACTGCAGGAAACAAATCCTAAATAATGTATGCATGTAATAAAAAAAAACAACAACAAAAAAACGTAATGCTTTTCAATGTTTAATTGTCTGAATTATTTAACAGCACAGTGAGCTCGATCACCTTCTCAAAACCTTCACAGAAAAATCCCCAGGGGAAAACCCCCTGTCACTTCAAGTAAGAGTTTATAGAATCAATAGCAAGGGATCGATGTGTATGTATGAGCAACAAAAATGCTGCAGGAGGCTGAATAATCTGCAGCCACTGAGACCATTTCTTGGTGATGTATTTACTGTTGACATCTATTAAAACGCAGCAACTGTTACAGAACAGTTTAAACAATTTTTGAACTCAGTTTGACTTGAAGCTTTTTCATGAGGTTACCTGAACAGGCTTCCACCACCCATCTCGTCCTCTGGGGTCGAAGGATCAAGTTCTCTCTCTGAAATCTCATTCAGGGCCTGAAACACAACAGATACAATAGCTAAATCATGTGGAAAAGGGTTCAGTGTAAGATGATTAATAGGCAGTAAAGCAATTTATTCTAAAATGAGTGAATATATTTGTCATATGAAAACAGGGGTACCTTATATAAAACAAAATTAAAACAAAGTATGATGATGCTATGATAGCTATATTATTATTTTCTGTTAGACCTGATTTTCTGTTTTCTTTTACATGTTCAAAATAAGTTAATAAGTCAATCAATCAATCAATCAATCAATCAATCAATAAGTCTATAAAATGTCATTTGAAAAATGACATTTTGAAAAATGCCCATTATGTCCGGTACATAATGGCTCAAGAGCAATATATAACTTATCATAGCTCAAAGTGATGTATTCAAATTGCTGCAGCTACTCTTATTTCCATCACGCCCACACTTTCGTGCTGCTGTTCAACACTCCCCGTCTCCCTTGTGCAAACTGGTTTTATGTGATTTAAACCACTACATTAAAGGTGAGTTGTCTTGATGTGGCTGATGTATGTGTTACCTCCTTCATGCAGGGGAACCTCTTCTCCCCTTCCAGTCTGGAGGGTGGAGGGACCTCCAGGGGGTCCAGGGACAGTGCGTCCAGGAACAGGTTCTCCGTTGGGCCTTTCAGCCTCAATGCAGCCCCATGCTCCTCCAGCATGGCATCAGAGTCAGAGTGGGAGCGCATAGTGGGTGCAGGAATAGGGCTGGACGTACAGGGGGAGCGTGGCGACCGGGGGGCCTTGCAGGGACTGTCCTGAGGAGAGAAAACACTTCTGTGGTCCGAGCCACCATCTTTGATGTCGATGCCCTCACCTCGCCGGGTGTTCAGCTCTCTCTGCATCTGCACGAAGAATATAAACAGATATGAGGGGATCAGTCAGATATTTAATTTACAGTTAAGTTTATTTATTTTTTGTTAATGGGTTTTTAATTACAGGCTTACTGATACTGCATTTATGTAGCCAATAGTAATAGGTATATAAAGAATTAATAAAAATTCTGATAACATTGCTTATGCATTGCTGAATGATGCATCTCTGCTTCCTGCTCTGTGTCTCTACAATTAGCGAGTGCATCAGCACTTGTTTTTTGCTGTTTTCAGAGTTTGTTATTTTTCCACTCCAACTCTATGTTAATACTCTCACACTTACATCATATTAACCAGCTATTGTTTCTATTTCCTACCCTGAAAATCACACACAAGCGAGGTGAGACCCTCCAGTTGATCTAATTAAATCTCACAAAGGATATCAATTATTCAGTTATTCTGAGTATTTATTGTATCTAGCCTTGACTATTCTAAAGTACCAAACAATAGAGAAGATAATTGTCTTGGGTGCTTTGCCTCTCTCTCTCACACACACACACACACACACGTTACAAGCAAAGTCTTCAAATCTTAAAGCTGTGGTGGTGACTGTTTTGACCCTGTGGTGATTGTCTGTTGATTAATTATCTACTGACTGACTAATCAAATATTCAAATATCTATGAGCCTGACCTGACTTTAACTCTTTCTTTCTTATTCTTTTTCTCTTATATGTTCAACCCTGTCCTTCCTTCTCTTCTTTTTTCTACTAAAACTCTCTTCACTTTTCTCTGTCTCTTCCCAACTCCTCCTCTCTCTCTCACCCTTTCCATCTTGCGGTGGAGCTCCCTCATGTTGCTGTCCCATTCCTTCCGCTCTTGGTCGAAGCGCTCCAGCAGGTCGCCCCTCTCGCGGCTCCACCTCTTCTCTCCATGCTGCAGTTTCCAGCGCAAGTCTAGGGAGGTGCTGTGGCTGTCGGCCAGCAGACGCCGGTGCTCCTCACGTTCCAGTTTTATGGCCCACTCGGGGTCTTCGGCAGGTTCCCCTTCATCACCTCGCACCTCGCCTTGAGCCTTCTCCTCCAACTGGTGAAAAAGCAAAGATACAGGGATGTTGGGTTGATTAGTCATTATCAGGTCTTTATTATGCTGCACAGTATATACAAAGAAAATAAGACAAAGAAAAGGCAGTGTAATTAGGCAGTACCACAATCTAAAAACTACTTTCGATTGAAGACAAATAGCAAATAAAACCAACATAACGCAGGAGGTAAGCGAGAAAATATGTTTTTTGGATGAACCTCTGCTGTACTTTGAAGGCACGACTGACCAAAAAAATCTAAAACGATAAAACAACAATAACAAATAGCCTCTGCCAAACTTGTTTTTGCCCTGTTTTTGTTTTGCCCTCCCAACGGATCAATGTGTTTTTTAAAGCAGTGAGATTAATCATTTCTCAAAGTTTTGTACAAATCCAAACAGTAGTGTCTGAGATATTGTACATAACATATGAACAAACAATCTTTCGCTTTTTACTTTTTGATACTTTAATTTATTTTATTAAACTCTATTGAATTATTAAAAAAACACTGAAAACAGAAAAGGTCTAGTGCTCACACAGCCACTAAATAATAAATTAGTGTCAAAGCAGATTAAAGAAATGACAAAAATTGTATATCTTATTATTCTGTGGGGCCTCCTCATGATGTCAAGATCATGATAACAAGCTATGGAGAAAATGGCTCACTGAGGCGGTTTATTTAGACATACAGCCAAAATAATACCGACTGAGACTAGTCCAGCCTACAGCGGGGGTTTAAAAGGTTTAACCTGCTTTAATTTTTGCTGCAACGTAACATCAGCTGCAATGCACTGCGTTGGCCAATCAAATACATGCAAGCACACATTCCTGGCTGATCAACTTCTAATCAGAATGGTATTTTTCTACTATTAGCAACTGTGGTGACAAAAGATAAAATAATTGCCGTCGTGATAGATTTCCAGAGTTGTAAAATCCTGTCTTAAAATATTAAACCATAATGTGCACAATTTTTCCTATTCAAAAAGTAAAACACAATGAGATTAGGAAAATATATTATAAAGTAAATGTTTTGTAGCCGACAGAGACACAGAGTTGAAACTTGAGTGTGGTCTACCCTCCGAAATTTATATTTTAAACCACTCACTAGTGTAAGGACATGAACCTAGAATTCAGATGCGCTGCAGAAATCTTCAAAGCTGTAGAGCGACAGAGAGAACTCTGGAAGAACAGAGCGTTGTAATCTTGCGACGGGCTTTGATCCCTCAAAGTAATGGTACAAACCAGAGTCTGCAGTACTGGAGCTGTGTGAAGAGCAAGTCAAGGATGCCTTGAAACATCCGCTTAAATAACTCCCATTCACAAATGTTTGTCTTGTGTACTTTTATATAGTGCTTGGAAACGGTCTGATTACATACTGGAGAGGATGACACGTACAGTAATAGCTGTTGACTGAATGCTAAGAGCCAAGATGTTAGACAATATAAATATAGACAGTTATTTAGGAGGCTTGACACGGTCCCAGTGACCAAACCAGAGTATGAAACATGAGCCAGCCTTATATTAATATCTCAAAACATAATCTTATAAATCTTATACATATAAATACACAGGTGAGGGTATGTCATTTTAATTTCTGCTCTGCTGGGCTATGTAATAATTATGATTAAAAACCAGCAGTGTAGGGGCATATTTCTTAAGTCTTAATCAGGACAAAGCACAGTGGAGCAAGAAAAGAACTGGTGTTATTATCAGAAGAAAACTGAAGTAAATTCATTCCTGTTAAGGCCCTCATTGACCTCTGCTCTGAGAAAGGATATGAACCATGTTAAAGCTGTTCAGATTAAGAGCATGAGCATTAAAAAGATAATCTCGCTCCTATAAAACTGCTTAATTGGGTCCCAAAGTTGCAGTTGACTTTTTATCAGATTTAGCTGGGAAAAGACACTGCTCTGTGGGTTTCAAATTTGATGTTCCAATACTGTCGCCCGGAAACAATATCCTCAAATTGATTGCAAGCTGTTTTTTGTACATTGTTGTGCTCTGCCTCTCAAAGGAAAAGAAAATCTCAAGTTGAAATCAGACACAGCGGACTGTAAGGCTCCAACTGTACCACAAAACACTGTGGATTCAATAACCCTCTCTGCCACACTGTTGTACCTTTCCTACAAATGCAGTTACCCTTACTGCAAACAGAGTATTGATCTTTTTGTCTATCATGAAATTCGAACACAACCCAAATAGCATGTGCTTGGTAGAATTGGGGTGTCGGGTACTAAGCATTTACAGATATGTCTATAGCAGTGAAGGAAGTACACAAAAGATTTGTTGTTTTTTACTTGTTACCGCTTTGCAATGAGTGGGATGTTTACTGTCACCTCGCTGCTTAATGAATGCCCCGCTAGTTCTAGTTCTACACCAGATTGAGTCCTGTGCCTTTAAGGTGGGTGCTGAGACGCCATCTGTACCTGGGCAAACTGGCACTTCATCTCTGCCCACTTGACCTCCCAGGCAGCTTTGTCATTGGCGTAGGACTGCTGCAGTTGGCATCGCCGCATCTCCTCCTCCCGCAGCTCGTCTCGAAACTCTTCCAGCAGCGTCCGCAGGGCCTGCAGCACTTGCCGGTTCTCCCCAAACTGTCCAGAGAGGATTCAGACAAAAAAATTATTTAGAAAAAGGTTAAACCAACTCACTCAGACACAAATGTACATGGCAAGTTCAACAAGTTCTGTCCTTATCTTGATGGGCTTGTCTTATTTCTTTTTTTAAGATTATTTTTGGGCATTTTCAGCCTTTATTGACAGGACAACTGAAGTCATGAAAGGGGAGAGAGGGCTGCAGGTCAGAGTCAAACTCGGGACTGCTGCGTTGAGGAGTAAATCGCTATATATGGGCACCCGCTCTACCAACTGAGCTATCCGGGCATTCTGTGTCTCTTCTTTTTATCCGTGTCTTCTGTTTCTCTTTACCTTTTTGGGACAAATCTGCTTCATCCGTGCTATATAAATCAATTTGACTTGAACCTCTCCCTCTCTCTAATCTTTTTTTATCCTTGTCCTTTGCCATCTATCATTCCTTTACTGCTGCCATTCAAGCATTAAAATATGTACACATGGATGGGTGTAAATATAAGTTTGCACTCAAAAATCCTAACTCAAAATTAAGTGAAATCCCTCAGGAACCTCTGAGTAGAATTAATTAAATTATTATATTATAAATAATTAAAAAGTAATTAAAACTGCACCTTGGACGTTGGACGACTACAGATTTATTTTAGTCCAATTATGATGCAGGGTTTGAGACAGTTAAGAGAAAAGCATGTTTTCCTGCTCAGAGAAGTGTGTGAAGAGCTGTTTTCTAGTGGTCCTGCTGTGGAGAGTCTTCTGGTCTTGCCATGAGGCAGTGAAGCACAAAAGAGTCTGTGAGTTAAACATCACCTAACTACAGCGCTGCCTGCTCTGCCTGCCTCGGGTGCGAACTCAACATGAGCTCAGGTGCTAAAAGGCCAGTGCACTTCAATCCAGTATAACAAGAAAAAAGGTGGAATTTGCATTACTTTTTTTCCTGTGAGCAGATACAACCACAATAGACTTAACATTTTTTTACTTCTTACATCATATGAGCAAGGATTAAAGTGGGATTTGGCAGGTGGGGAAACCCCAAATTCAAAGAAGCTGGTTTGCCTGTTACTCCCGTTACCTCCTTCTTCCAAAGTCATGAAAAACATCATGAGAAATTCCAGAAGTTGAGTTTACAGTAAAACAAATTATGACTGTGTTAACTGCATGCCAAATTAATCAGAGCACACAAGGCCATATGTCCTCTTAACATGAGTTGTTACAATGCTGACAAAAGCATTTAAAAGCTATTTTATCAAACTGACGCTGGCCCAGTGCTCACTCCACATAAAAAGCTACATTACATCACCTATAGCAAACTTCACAGAGATCAATAAGGGCAAAACAGCTTCACTGGTCTGTTTTAACCAAATTTTTTCTGGTCTAGTCAGTTTCGGATTGTTCTGTGACCTCTGCATACAGTATGAGATTCAGAAAATTATTTTTCATTGAATGGATTCCCTGATGAAAAAATATTTAGATTTAGAGGTTTGCTTTTAAAATGACTATAACTAGCAGGCCTGCCAGCTACCAGTTTGCTACCAATAATGCAGTACAATGCACTTGTATGAATCCTTGAGGTCTAACAACCATGTTGAATCTTTTTCCTTTTTAATAAATAATTTGCCAAACACATTTTAAAATTTTTTTAACCTTTACCCTCAATTGTTTACATCCATGTTTGTTTACAACTGTCTTGAAAAATAGAGACGTGACTAAAAAATAAGAAGAAAACGAGCTCATTTAGTTGAAATTATGGTGTTGTTAACAAAGAGGACCACTAGGACACCCCAAACGGCTAGCAGTCTTCCTCTGCTATAAAAAAAACAGCTCATTCGCGCCACTAGTGTCCACGTGAGCACCTTTACTTGTAGCAATACACACTACTAGCGCACCACAATGATTAGGCTAAAAGCCACATATGGCCTGTATTCATTTTCACAGGGACTATGTCTAATTGTGATGGTGAGGTGATGGCACAGTGGATATAATACATGCCTTTGGTGTGGGAGGCCTGGGTTCGATAAAAGCGTCAGCTAAAATGAAATTTTTTTTCAAACAAAAGCTAATGCTATCAAGATGCTATAATGACATTTTTGTATCTTTTCCCATTGGGACTTTTTATCCTCTGCACCTAGCAAAGAGCAACATTCAGGAGCTTTTGGCAAGATGCGGTGACAGTGACAAGTATTGTTTAATAATTCAAATGCCACCCACCGTGTGTTAGCTGGGACACAGAAAGGTTCCAGTCAGGTCCAATTTAGGACCCTCTTGCATTAAGGTAACAGTGCCAAACAGTCCGCTGCCCAGCTAAATAAATATCTCTACAAAAATTAATTTCACCATTGAAAGAGCTGTTCCAGATATTTCAAGCTCATTTGAGAACGGTTATGTCACTGTGAAGTCCTCATGTTTGGAGCAACACTATTTTAACATATATGCAAATGTATTGAGTTTCCTAAAATAAATGTGATAAAATAACAACCACTGTGAAAAAAACATCTGATCTACAGTGTTTACAGTATGTATACATACTTAACCACCGGCAGCACCAAAGGGACTGAATCAGGATATTTAATTTACCAAGCTGCCAAAATTCCTACATCATGTCCAAGTCTTTACTTAAAACTTTCAATGACCTCTTAATGGCTTAACATTATATTTTCTCACTCTGGCTGCAGGAATTATCATCTGCTCTGCTGTAGTAGCCAAGTGTGCAAATGCTTGCTAAAGCAAGTCTGCATTTCTGCTCTCATACATAAAGTATAATATAGTCTACTAGGTGTGCTTGTTAAAAAACTGCTCACAAAGTAAAGCAACAATGTCAGATCATTGTACAAACCATTTTTTGATGTTGTGGAAAAATCAAAACAGAGAGACAAAGTAGAGCACTTAGGGATCTGCTTAATAATGTATCCAACCCAAAATGCTTACGTACTTTCTTTAGTTTTACAGCGGGGAAAAGTGGTTGCTAGACATACTGAAAGCAGATCTGACCACACGCTATGTCTGGGTGAAATCTCTCATAAACATCTGAAACATTTGACAGCCTGAAGAACAGAAGCTCCTTCTGTCCTCTTTGCATTTTACTGAGAGTCAATGTTTTTGTTTGAACAATAAGCATAAAACTGGGTGTACACAAACTGGACTATAACTAGGCCAAAATGCTCATCTGCATACTGTGCCAAACAGGCTGCCAAACATTCATTTGAACACAATGAAAATGAGAGAGAAATAATTAAAGTCCGAGCTAAATGTCCAAACTCACTCAATACATCAACTCGTTCATTTCTTTGCACTACAACTTTACAGCTATATTGTTTTTGTGTGTGTATTTATATGTGTATATTTGCAACTGTGTAATTTATTTTTTGTAAAAATCCTAATCAGCCAAAGTTCTAGGCTTTATCCCAGGTGTCCCACATATCCCGGGTCACTGGATTAGCCAGATATTTAAAAATGTAATAATAGAATTGTATGAAGTTTTGTATGACTCAGTCAGTCTGTACCATCTCCGCTGTAGCTGTATTATATTTTTCACCATATACTAAGGTTAATATGAATGAATCTGTCAGAAAGCTTCTAGATCACAACATGGCTCATGAACCAAAAAATGTACTGAGTTAGAAAGTTTTCCAAATTTTGTCTTAACAAAATTCTGAGTTGTAAGTGCGTGAGTACCTGTCTTTGATGCCGCATGTGTCGATCAGGTGACATCAGGGGGATGATGGGCCCTGGGTCGGGGACGTCCCCTGGGGTTTGTGGTAAATACAGTTTGTCGTCTTGATCCGACTCCCCCTCCGCCTGCTCCATTATCACTCCCAGCTCTGGGATGCCCTCCAACTTCTCAAACTGGAACAAATGATATGGCCATGAAAAGCCTGTGTTTTAATTCATGCACTCATGTTTTCTGCACCAACACATTCTGTTTTCAGGCTCACAGTTCCTGTGTCCTTCCCAGCATGCAATGGGAAGAAGGCAGAAAAACTAGTCCATCACAGGGCTAATACTCAACCTGTCACAGCAAGTACAGTCACTCATCTATTTAGTTTTGGTTTCTTTGGAATAAAGGAACCCACTGTTAGTCTTGATGCAAAAATTATTTATTTGTGTAAGTTTTTATGTCATCAAAGAGTTAATTTTTACTTTAATTGTACTGTGTAAAAAGAGCTGTGTGCCAACAGAGCTTTGACAGAGCTCCGTGCAAAAGAGAACCAAACCCCTAAACTGCTAGTTGCTACCTGCAAGGGCGCCGTACCATGGCTGACCCTGTGCTATCCCCCTGAATTGCATGTGTGTTAATTAAGAGGGGTTAGCAAAAGATACATTTCATCTGCCAATTAAATGTAACTTGTGGATTGTGTGGATTTGAAAGTATTCAGAGAGTATAAATAAAGGTTTAATAAATGAAAGTAAACTTGTTCTCTGCAGCTTTAGACTGTTTTCCAAACAAGGTATTCTTTTCTCTTGGGGCACGGGATATAAGGCAGGATAGCACAAATGTACGGTTGCGAGACGCTTGTCACTCTGTAGCTGATGTGTGCATTGTGAAAACTGTTGTCATTTTGTTCTCTGCATAAAACAATTAAAACTTCACCGAAGACCAAACCTTGATTCAGTTTTGCAGCATGTCTTTATTTTGTTTCAACAAAGTCTCACTTCCAACAAATTCCTCTCTCGCTGTACAAGAAACCTCCACGACAGAATGAACAGGTGGAACTAGGTGGGTAGTGTCTCAGTCAACCGACAATTCAAGGAAAAAGACTTCACAGTGCTGGCAAGTTTAATCAACTGGAAACACAAGAAGATAACAAGAAAAAGTGAAGCATCCACCAATGAACCAACAACCTGAACAACAAATGGAGCCGCTCAATCAGCCGGGCAACCAATTAACCAGACTATTAATCAGTCCTGCACCCTGGTGGGAAGTACAGGACTGGATGTGGTTCAGGATGAATCACTTCTTTGTTGCCAGTTTTAACATCTCATTCCTAATGACCGATTCAAACCACAACCTGATATGCTTTATTGCTCCCAGGATTTTAGGATTGTTCTGCACCATCTACTGTATTTGCAACATGTTTGGTTTTAAAAGCAATAACTTTAATTATATGTCACCCATATACTCGAGACTACTGTACTCTGACATTTGACACACTATCTAAAAGCCATTAGTACAATGCTTCAACAAAAGAGGAAATACATCCTGGAAGTCAATCTACTATCCAACGTATCCATTAGAACCATGGACTATACTACCTATATTGTACGACTACCAAATTTCAACCTCAATAAAGGTTTATCTTATTTTATCTCATCTTATCTTACTTACATATTCTAACATCACAACCATTTTGATTAATCCTAAGTATGCATATATATATATATGTGAACTCACCAGAATCAGCTGCAACAACTCAAATTCAAATGAAGCTTTGTCAATTTCTTCCCTCTCATTCTCTTCATCATATCTGCTTTGCCAAACTATCAGAGCTCTTCTCATTCCCAAATTCTGACATCATATCTATCCGCGTTTCTTAAAACAACAAAGACAGAAAGTTGATTGGCCAGTTTATTTAAAGGCATCATCTTTCCTGTTATTCCCTCTTCCCCACCATGATCTTCAGATCATTCTAAGTGATTCCACTGAGAGGTTTTATTTCCAACCACCGGGCTTTACTCTATTACCACCAGCATGGATACTATCTTACTTGTTGTCTTCATATTACACATGTATAGCTTGTCAAACCTCTGGCTCACCTCTGGGTGCACCGTCTCCTCTCCAGGGTCGTCCTTGCGGCCAAGCCTCCAGTGCATAAGGATCCACCTGAGCTTCATGTAGAAGAAGATGGTGTTGCGTCGGAAGAGGCGGACCTCTTGTTGCAGCGTGGCTCTCTCCTGAGGCCAGGGCACCTCATGAGTCTGAAGTCCCTGCAGCTCCAGACCTCCCCGCTGGGCCTCCAAACGCAGACGCTCATCTTCCTGCTGCAGATGGGAACAGGAGAAAGATGTGATTCACATAGTCAGTAAAAGGTTTGATTCAAAACTGCCATATTTAATTGTTAAAGGTACCATGGCATGAAAATTTCACTTTTTGATTTTTTTTTAACATTAATTTGAATTCCCCCAGCCTGCCAATGGTCCCCCAGTGGCTAGATATGGCAATAGGTGTAAACCGAACCCTGGGTATCTTGCTCTGCCTTTGAGAAAATGAAAGCTCAGATGGGCCGATCTGGAATCTGGCCCCTTATGAGGTCATAAGAAGCAAGGTTACCTCCCCTTTCTCTGCTTTGCCTGCCCAGACAATTTGGCCCACCCATGAAAGAGAGACATCATGGCTTTCAAACGAGCAAAGTGGCAATTGGTCAAGGACACACCCCCAGCCTCCACCTTGCCCCCTCTCTCCTCCTCAAAAGCTACAGACTCAGAAATGTTTTTCAATGACTTAAAATATGGTATTAGGGGACAACTAAGCATATATAAAAGCATCCATTTTAGAATTTATGGCATTTCTGATTTAAAAAAGAGTAATTGTTTCAGCACTACATGATGCTGTATGATTTTGTGTGCTTAAAATGGCAAAAAGCTAATATTTAAAATTTTGTTTTACTTTGACATTTTAAAGTAATTTTACAGTAGTTCAAATTGCATGCGACACACACAAAGACAGTGTAACTTTAACCTAAGTCTAAAACACAATGCAGATATTGATATTAAAGCAAAATTCTTTCCTTTTCAATGGTGACAATTAAAATGTTTAAACTTCAGCAAAGATGGCAGAACAAGTGAAGTGGGATACCAAGGTTCTTGTGCTCATGTTCATAATATAAAGGCATTCAAACATGGCAACTGACTGCGTTATTGTACCTGAGGAAGAGAAACGAAAGCCTCCCGTTCCTCAGTTGCAGCTCTCAGCCTTCGTTCATGATCCAGACGAAACTGGATATCAGAAGCAGGCGTGTCCCGGAGCTGAACCCACAACAGCACACAGTTACTTTGGATAAATAACATCACATATTGATAACTCAAGTTTTTTTGATCAACAAAATCACTAGGATTTGTGTATGAGATGATTACGCCTTGATATTTGTTCTCTTCAATTTCCAGTGTAAAACTAAAATTCACTGAGCGGGACTGAAAAACATCCAATGAGATCTGACCTTTACACAAATGGAAAAGCATTATACCTTCTTCTGCAACAAAATGATTATAATTTAATGCTGCCCATTTTAATCTGGAATAAATATTTCTTTATCCAGCAACTTCAAAGATTTTTGATCAAACCTCAAATGAGAGTGTATAAATCTTAGAAATATTTTGGGAATCGAGAAGATCGATAGCGCTGTCATGTTTCTCCACTACATATATACCTACAGCCAGCAGCCGGTTAGCTTAGCTTAGCATAAAGGCTCGAAATGTGGGCGGACAGCTAGCCTATTCCTGTCCAAAGGTAACACAAATCTGCCTACCAGCCCCTTGGTACATAAACTGTAACCCGTCTTTTTTCAGTTGATTTCACTTGACAAACAAAGAGATTTGTTTACATTCAGACAGAGGCAGGCTGTTTCCCTTTATTTCCAGTTTTAATGCTAAGCTTAGCTAACCAACTGTAACTTTCTATTTACTGTATGAGAGTCGGCATAAAAGCAAATGTATTATTCTAATTATTATCTAAATTGTTGGTGGCCTCTTTTTTAGGATGAACGTACTTTAGGCTTAACAGAATTGTGACTAGAAACTATGATGAGCAAAATAATACTGTTACTGTATATATAGCCTACTGTATATTAATCAATCAATGACTTTTATTTGACACATGAAACTGTACAAGGTACAATTCCCAACAGTGAATGTAAAGAGCTGCACGACACTGACAAACCATCTGACCAGTTAGCTTCATCAGTATCATGGTTTCTATCACCAAAATAAAACATTACTAAAACGTCATTAGTTGTCTTGTGACAGGTATTATTTCTGAAAAAGGCACTTAAAAAAATAAAATATATCACAAATTCTTATTTTCCAACTACAGCAATCAAAATAGGAACTGAATGCATGAAGTTTGATTTGTTTTACTACAGGAGAAAAAACGACTCATAGGAAAATGAAATGCTTATGTTTATGGTTTTGAATGTAATGATTCTTAAACTCGTTTACATCACATCCCTGTCTGCCCTTCTAAAAACTCAAAGTGCAGACTTTGACAATTTGGAAATTGCCGTTTTAATGCGATTTATTTCTTCAATGCTGTGGCATTCACTATACCTCCAACAGTAAGTCGAGCTGTTCAGTGTGTACTGACCCTGAATCACCTCCCTGTCAGACCAATGTCGAATGCAAATCACACAGGCCTACAGTGCAGTGCTAATCCTGCCATATCTGAGCCGCTTTCCAAATCATTTATTTCACCTCACAGATTACACTGCAGCAGAAATCACAGGAACAAAAAGAAATCCACATGGATGTGCTATAACTGTAACTGTAATGCTGCTAGTGCTCTGCATTACATAACAGAGGGAAATTTCTCTATGAACACAAGCATGAGGCAGTGATTGTGAGTTACAGTGTCCAGCGATTACATAGCCGGTTTATAAAACAGACGAGTCACTGAAGGATTTAACAGATCTGATCTGATGTGTGCTGCAGCAACGTTATCACACGCCTCTTTGGTTGCACTCTTTGATTTTGTGTTTAAAGTGTATTGTGACACTTCTGTGTAAGCTGCACTTTTACATATGTTTAATCTGCTGAGTCGGGTAATGACGGTGCAGCCGATAGTAATGAACCGGTGTTAGAGGGCATGACTGCAGTGTGCAGACTCAGCCATGATAGACTGAGTATGTACATATGCCTAACAAGTCGATACACTGTAGCTGTGCATGGCTGCTGTCTTACATTGTTTTAGAGGACAACAAACTGTCCACCAGCAGATACATTTATCAAAGAACACAACATACAATTGAAACATTTGGCGCAATAAATCTTCTTAACTCTGTAGTACTATGCGACGTTTGAGTTGTTTCTTCGAAATCAATCATAAAATGTCATGGGGCACATGGAGTGAATAAAAAAGAAATACAAAAATGTAAAAACATATAAGATAAATAAATAACAAATAGTGGCTATAGGAGTAGATATTTATTGTGGAAGTAGAGTGAGTGAATTGAGTGAAATCGTGCTCAGTATAAAAAAGTGACTGTGGCTGGAGTGTCACTCGACATGCTAGACGGATCGGCCTTTAGATCACAACCCCCAAGAACAAACCCTAAAATTTTATCCTCTGTTGTTCATGATCAGACAAATTTATAGAATATACAGCAGTGCTCAGAGACACTTCATATACTTTGGTTGAGATGGGAGAAGGGTCCTTACGGCATGAACAGCATCTTCAGAATTGTCTTTAAATAGATATATGTATATATATATATATATATATATATATATATATATATATAGATATCTATATCTAGTAGATAAGCGTGTCATACTTTGTTGAAGTAATCAGATTTAAAACAAAAGAATTTCAGTTTTTTTGTTTCCAGTAATAAACTGTGATGTCAAACTTCTCAGAATTTACCTGTACCTGTAAATGTTATCAATTGCTTCACTGTAGGGCAAGTGAGGTCTTTCTTACCATGGTGCACTGCTTCTCAGCCCGACAGACACTATAAAAACCAACCCCAGAAGTGCCCAAAATGTCTTTTTCAGTATAATGACACGCATTCTGTATCACTGACTGCATTTCGTTAGGCGTGACCATGATGTGACAACTACCAAAATACATTTTGCAAAAGCATGACTATAGATTATTTTTATTCATATTTTTGCCTCCATAAAAAATGTATTACATTAAAAATGACATGTTTTTAGTATTTCACAACAGTTCACCGTGAGAAAGAAAGACCACAGAGAAGAAATCAAACCAGATTTGTCTTTGAATCAAATGAATGAATAAAATTAAATGATTGAAAAATAGAGTCCAGGTCGACAGAAAGCCTGTGTACAGGGCTCATGGTGGAGTCAGTGTCAACTCAACCCCACAGGTGAAAGGGAGATAGAGGAGGGAGGCACTGACCTCTGCTCTTAAAGCCAGGGGCCTGTGGTACCTAGTGAGTCCCATGGCTCCCCTGCTCTGGGCCTGGCCCCCACCCTGGCTCTGGCTCTGGGGCTCCACGCCTCGCTCCTGTCCTAGACGCCACTCCAGCTCATCCCTCTGACCGGACTGTGAGTGACGTGGGGTGGGGTGGGGAAGGGGAGGGAAGGGGGGTGAGGTGTAAGGGGTTAGGAAGATGGGTGACAGGAGCAGGATACAGGGGTGCAGGTAGTGGTGGTGGTATTAGGGGAGATGTGTGAGGTGGATTGTGGACAAAACAGACAAAAGACAACAAAGGGTTGAGGGGACAAAGAAAGAAAGCAGACGAGGAGAAATAAAAATAAAACAGAAAATGGGTGAAAAATATAAGCGGGGGGGTTAACTAACAGACTACAAGGTGTGGAGAAAAACAAACGGACTAGAGTACGAAGAAAAGCGCAAAGAGAAAGACCAACTTAAAAATGACGCCGTATGAGAGAGATGAGAAGAGAACGAGAGTGAGGATGAACAAAATCATGGGCTGAAACATCTGGCGGGAACACAAAGAGGAGCAAAGAGAGGGAATCGGGGGGGAAAAGAATGCAAAACACTTGTTATGAAGCGCATGCAATGAGGGATACATGAGTCCAAACCAACAGCTGAGAGATACCACGGAAAACTGCAAAGCGAGAGCTAGCACGCTAAAGTTTTCCAACATATGTGTTGCCTGTGTGCACAGCCGTGTATGTTGTAGAAGCAGTCAGCCAGGGAAAGTTGCATCTTAAGCCTACACGATGCACATTGTTTTCAGACATTACATCATTTAAAATACAGTGGAGGCATTTTAGGCTTTAGTTGAGCTTTAAGACTGCAATGCTGGTTGCTCCCTTTTTGTAGCAGTGCCCACATTTTACCTCTGCAAGTGAGCATTCTTCCTAGCTAACAGGAACTTTATGCTATAGTGGCAAATAGGTATCTGCATAAGTGTAGGATTCAGTAAGGGAAATCAATAGCATACATATTCTCATATTTATGAATTCCATGATTTGAATTTATAATTTTTTTTTCATAATTATCTCGTAGCAATTGTATAATTACGCATCTTTAAATCAAAATGTTATTATAATAATAAAATAATAAAAATAAAGTGAGTTCTAGACGTGTTCGACAAGCCATAATTGCGAGAGAACATTTCTAACACTTTACAAGATAATTGCAAATTAAAAAAAGCTTGTAATTAGTGTGAATGATTCTTTTGTTTCTTCACGATCAGCATCTTGTATATATGCGCCAACTACAGAAGTCATAATTACCAGAAAAACACTTCCAACACTTAAAAGGACAATTACAAAACAATGCTAACAAGATATAGAAATGATTATTACATGTCATATTCCTACTTTCATTTCATAATTGTCTTGTAAAGATCTCATAATTACAAAATCCAAAATTTACTCAACGGTCATGGTACTGGAACATAATTTTACCAATCAACAGTTTGTGGGATACTTTAATCTCAAGATCCCCATCTTATGATTGTGAGATACAGAAGTCATATTTACAAGAAAACATTTCCATCAATTTACGAGATAAATATGAGATCAAGATCTTGTAATTACAACATATGGCTCTTGTTATTATGAGACAAATATAGTAAAATGATGGGACTCTGAGGTAATAATTGTGAGAAAACATCTCAGTGTTTTTCCTTTGGTGAATGCGCTTGAGTACATATCTTAACTTTTTTTAAATGGACTACATATACACACCTTACTCTTTGCTGTTTCAGTGATTATTATTGTTGCTCTGTAATGTATTACATTTAAAACTCCACTGCTCTACAACTTTGATCATCTTCAACAATTTTCAATAGACAAAGGCCTTATTACTTTGAACAGGCTTGAGGTGTTAGTACAGTGATTATCTTTGACTAAACCACCCAGCTTCACCCAGACTAACCAGTGAGTCCTACAGGCAGAGGAACAAAGCAGAAACAAGTCATTAGATAGAATGAGTATGGAGGCAGCTTTACTTTATTAACTCTACAAAGCAGATTGGGTTCTTGAAGTGAGAAATGTTTGAGGAGCGGTTTGTTTTATTGCATACGACAGTTGGGCTGATCAGAAAAAGCACGCACGCATGCACGCACGCGCACGCACGCACGCACGCACGCACGCACGCACGCACGCACGCGCGCACGGCTGCCTGATCATGCATCACTGAGAACTTGCCTTGGAAGAGTACACAGTATGTTGACATCTTGACTTACACTAAGCTGCAATAACACAAGAACAGAAAGCAGGATGCCAGCTAGCAAGGTTCTGCCAGAGGCAACTCACACAGCACCATGCAGACTTTTTTCAATAGATGTTATTTTAGACAGTGCACACATTTTTATGGCTCATCTCCTTGGCAACACCAGGGAGTAACAAATTCCGTGTGTGTGTGTGTGTGTGTGTGTGTGTGTAATAATATGTAGTGTAAAAGTAATAGCTACACCATTTGTGTGTCTTTACACGTCATATGCTGGCAGGGTGTCATCATGCAACAGATCATGTCAGGAAAAGCTCTGAATCGAATCAATGGAAGAAGCTGCTATAACTCCTTTAGTACTTACTCCATTCATACCAAGCACCCTCTCAAGCACCTTCCTTTGGCCCTGGCAGCTGCAGACAGTGAGTGCGGGGAGAAGAAGGCAGGCAGGGCTGCTGACTATGAGGATGTGCATGGAGATGCAGATGTGATTGTGACAGCAGCAGGAAGCGATAATGGTGGCGGTAGGTCAAGGAAGGGGTGGCGCTGGTGCCAGTATGGTAGAGCTGGGTGGCTCATGTCGGAGCGGGGTCCTGCTATGTCACCCTGTTCGGGCATTGGACGTCTGACTTTCTCAAGGGTTTTCTCAAGGAGTCTCTCAATGTTTCCTCCACTTGAGGCTTTAAATAATAGGTTCAGATTTTTAGGTAGTAGGTCTATCTGCGTGTGCACATTACTACAGGACCCACCTACTACATGATACGTCATCGAAACGATAGCAGTTGTTGCAGTTTGGTTAGGTTTAGGCGCCAAAACTATCTGGATAGTTTTAGGGGGAGTGTTGTGTAGTGAAGCGGGAGTGTCATGTAGATTGTGAGACTGCAGAAAGACCCTTCTCTATTTTTCAAGTCTATCTAAAAGAGGTGTACGATTCAGAAAATGTCACGATTTGATTCGGTTCTGATTTTTAGGCTCACGATTCAATTCAATATCGATTTTCAATTCAAAAACGATTCTCAATGTAATGTATGTATGTATGTATGTATGTATGTATGTATGTATGTATGTATGTATTACTTTTCCCACGTATGTATGTATGTATGTATGTATGTATGTATGTATGTATGTAAATTTCCCCTGGGTGATCAATAAAGTATCTATATACCTATCATGTGATTGCAGTAGACCTACAATAATATTTTTTTTGAATAAAATAAATTGATTTTTGGAATTCTATGAATTAATTTTGAATCAGTAGAGCTTGAATCGCGATTTGAATTCGAATTGATATTTTTGCACACCCCTACTATCATAATCTGTATCATAACGGTCTAATCTCAGCTCACTTTTTCTATACAGTAGGTGACCAAACCAATGCTGAGTGAATTCTTCTTCACAATTATGAGAAAAAGCCAACACTGAAGGATCAAAAAGAGAGAACTCTTGTGACACCTCCTGTTTATAATTTAAAAGATTAGAAGGATAAAGAGACCTTTATTTCAGGGTCTGTATTCTCATTAAAAATCCAGATTAAGCAAGCATTTGCCCCTTTTCTCCGTGGGAGGTTTCTGTCTTCCCTGAGCTCGACTTAGGACACCTGCGTTACCGTTTAACAAGTGACAACTTCCCACCTGCTATAGCATGACTCCACAGTAGTAAACAAAATCCACAGTCCTCGCTCTGTGCAAAAATGCATTTTTAAGTTAAGCAGTCTGAGTTAGCCGAATGACATCAGACCTCTCAGAAATCCAACCTAAATTAATTCTCACATTTACAAACACACCAGTGGGTTTTCCTATGGCTACATTGTTACTTGATGTTAATAGTTGATTTTGCAGTTTTGAAGCAATGAAGCCATCTGGTGTAATATTGTTTTCAGCCTGTCTTACTTTCAACATGATGTCGTCTGGACAACCAGGTTGGATGCTTTTGAAGTTGGATGCAAATAAATGTTCTTCTGTAAGATTTTAAAAGAACATCTTGTTTGCAATGGTCATCGAAAATCTTAAATATTGATTTTCCTCATCATGGTTAACTGCCATTCTGGCTGACAGGCTTTCTCCCTTATTATTGATATTTCTTTTTTTTGCAAAAGAAACAAGCAGCCACAGAAAGAAAACATCTAAATGTACTGAGAGATGTCATCTTTAGAATAGTAGAAAAGAACACAAGAAGTCTATCCTTTGAACTTACCTGGAAGTCCGTTACCAGGTCTCTTCCAAAGGTGCCAATGGGAGAGTCACGGGACATGGATGTGACTGTTGACAGGAAGCTGCTTGACTCTGTGAGATTTGGCATTGGTGACAGATCGTCTGTCCTTTCTCTCAGCCCCTCCCCTACATGGTCCAGCTTCTCCATGAAGATGTGTAGCTCAGTGCTGAAAGCCTTCATGCGAGTGTTGATGGTGTCTAGGACCTGTGTGTCTGGTTTGGATCCAGACGCTGCATCTCCTTCCAGGCTCTCTCCTGTTGTCACCAGTAGCCTGCCGTCAAAGATCAAACTGTCGGTGTCCGTGATCAGACGGTCCACAGTCTTCCCAAGCCTTTCCGCCTCGCGTTTCACGTTTGTGAACGACTCCCGTTCTTCCCTCCTGCGGTTGGCCAGTTCAGTGGCGCTGAGCTCACTGCCATCTGAGGGTTTGATGCTTCCCAACCCTGAGGTGGTTGCTGTTTTCTCAAACAGGTCTTCAGAGTCACTCTCGCCACCAATAGGGCCCTCCCTCTTGGGGTGGAGGAGAAGAAGCCGCCCTGCCTCTTCTTCTTCTGCAGCTTCTCGCCGGCCTGCATCACTCTCTGCGTCGCTGTCTCGAGGGCTGCTGGTGCGGAGGCCCAGGTGTGCAGCCAGATCGCAGCGCTGGACGTTGGACATGAGGACTCGGTTCTCATACTGCAGCTTCATCACCTTTCCACTCAGCTCATTGATCTGCATCCTGGCTGATTTAAGCTCATCTATCATCACCCCACTGCTGGAGCCATTACCATTTCCCCCATTCCCAGTTTTAAATAATCCTCCCTCACTACCCTCTTCACCAACAGAGCTGCTGCAGGGGCCAAACTTGAAGCGATTGAGTTCAGATGTCAGCTGCCTGTTGTGGTCCTCAATCTCTGAGATGGAGCGGCGCAGCAGCTCAGCTTCCTCCTCCACAAATTGTAGATGGCGACGAAGCTCACTTGCCGAATCCAGTGCATCACCACCGTATGGCGACGAGGGCATGCTGGAGAAGGGTTCCCTCCCAAAGCAGTCTCTTTCATACTGACAGCGAATGTCTTCGTTTTCTGCCCGCAGGCTGCGGTTCTCCACTTCCAGCTCCACAATCTTTCTGCCCAGGATGTTGGCCTCTTCCTCCACCAGCTTGAGTCGTAATCGTAGCTCAGCCTCTCGAGTGGTGTGAGGTCCACCACCAGGGCACTCGGCCAGGGGAAGGGGACTGTCCACGTCCCCATAAACTGACTTGTACTTCTGCAGCTCTTGCTCCAGTTCGTCCTTCTCCCGACCCAGCTTCGCCATCTTTTTTCTCATCAGGCTGGACTCTTCCTTAGCAAACTGAAGCTGGCACCTGAGGTCTGCACTGTCATCCTAGCAGTGTGATAGGAAAGAGGAATATTTTAGAACTTTAAAGGATAAAGGTGGTGAAAACTTTTACATTTGTTATTGTCAACACTGTGGCTTTTTGCACACGTTTGTATAGTGCATTTAGTGGGGACTATTTACAGCAGTGGAGTAATTCACATTTGGTGTTCTAGTGAGTAATTAGTGCAACTGGACGGGGTGTGTGGCACTGACCAAAAATAAACTACAGTGTATGTTTTTATGGTAATGAAGGGACATGCCACCCAGTGCAACAGTGTTACTCACTGATGTGTTTTTAATGGTTTTTGGACAACAATGGGGATATAATAATATAAGATATACAGTATAAACAGCATTGTAGAGGTTTGGCTACACAGGCAATACTTGTTGGATCAATTCATTGTTGGTTTTGGTCTTTTCATGGGATTTTATGACAATAAGAAAAATATAGAGTATAACCAAGGTTATTGTTTATTGCCTATGGCATTTAATTTGTTAGAATTTTTAATTTAAAGGAAAAGGACAGAATAATATTTTTAGGATTTACCTGAGTTGTGGACTTCTTGTCTTTAAAGGTTTCCCTGCTACCTCGTCTCCTCAATACAGTCTGTAAAAGAACAAGGAAGAGGGATGTAAAACATGTAATCATATACACCGTTAAAAAATATTCTTACAACATTCAGTGGTGCAGCAAGGGAAACAGAAAATAACATAAACCAACACACAGCACACTGATAAAAGCAATACAAGAGGTTTTGTGAATTCAATAGTGAGGATCTCTGCAGTTTTAAGATGCTATTGATATTTCGATAGATGACAATGCCAGCGTTTATACAGACATGCGCAGTAACTAAGAATAATAGTAATGATTGTACCGCATAACACAAATGCAGTGGAAAAAATAGGTTTACTAACATGTATGCCAACTCTCCTAATGTGAAGCAGACTCTGCAAAAGTCCAGATTTACATTAATATTATATTACATAACATTTCCATCATCAGGTCAAAGCTAAGTCTAATGACGAAGTATTTACTCAAAGGCAAATTGCAGCTCATATGACATAATAACTGACTGTTGTATGCACGTAGTAATGGTAATAGCCTACATAAAAGGCCAACATCTGGTTACAAAGTTAGTGTTTAAACACTTTGTGTGATTTTCATGATGTAGAGTAAAACATCACTTCAAACACTCAGCATCTAGTCCAAAAGTACAATGATGAGGATATTCTGTTGTGCCTTTTTTATGTATGATGCATCAGGGTGCTTCAGATCCTATTCAGAGCTCAGTATGACAGACGTCTTATCCCGGCTCAGATTCAGTGACACATGGCGCTTTGACAATTCCTGGGGGAATCTGTCTGTCCAGTGGGGAAATCTGTCCTTTAGTTAATACTAGGCATTGCATGCAAAGCCCGGATAAAACAGGGTCCTCTGCACGCCAGCTTAGTCTTAGAGAGACTAATCAAATCAATCATTTTTTATCAAGTCTGTGCACTTCCTTTCACCATTGGCTGCAGCTCTGACAGAGAAAGAGTCAAGATGAGAGAAAGGAAAGGAGTCAGAAGAGAGGAGGAAAGTGAGGGAGAGAAAGAATTTACCTCTATAAATGCAGAGTGCAGAGCTTTCAAGCGTGAACCTTTTATTCCAGGAACAGATTGCTGTTCTGGCAGAATTATTTAAAGGTTCTGGTGATCAGTTAAGCTGGGCTCTTTTCTAGAAGGCATAACTTGATATAAATATATCCACTCTGACAATCATGTTTGAAGCGCTTTGAGTGTCTATGATAAAGCCCTATATAAATGTAATGAATTATTATTATGTATAAAAATTGTTTAAACATAATATATTTGTAAACAGTGAAAACTTGTTTTGGTTAATAAATGATCCTAAAAAATAATGATTATAAAAATTGTTGTTGGCAGAAAAACATTCTCCCTAGAAGTAGATCAGAGAATATTGATAACATTTTATATTTCTCTTATTTAAAGTATTTAAAGTATTTCTTTGCTTGTTATGACCTTTGTCAAAAGGAACAGAACGGGTTTTTTAACTCAGCTCTAAAATGATTGGCAAAACCCAGAGAATCCCTTAAACAATACTGAACAAGTCCTCAAAAAGGTCCTATGATTTTAATAACAATGTGATTGGTTTGCACACTATACATAAAGACATTTTACTTGCCGATCTGTTAATGTGATGGCATTCAATTCAGGTTTGTGTCATGTTTAAACTGTTATGGAAATGTTCCCCGTAAGATCGTGACTTTTGAGGGATGAATTGAATGACCTCAGTCAGTGAACAGAATATAACTCATCAGTGTTTCAGCTGCTGCTGTTTAACAATACAATGGTCTTCTTCTACTTCTCTTTTACGTTTTTACTTTGTATAAAGCAAACTCTTCACTGTACAAGCTCTGTTGCCAGCCAAAATAGACCAGTAGGACAGTGTGAATCATTCATGGCCAGACGGATGGAAAGTGTGAGGGGGAACCTGTACTGCCCAGAGCAGGAACAGTCGTTGGCTCTTTGACAAGAAGGGAGCGCCCACTTAGAAACCAAACATGAACATAACCATAGTGTGGGCAGTCATAGTTACAGAAAGAGATTCAAGCCTTCTGTTTTTCCCAGTTCCGTGACACATTTTACCTTGGATTTTGTTTGATAAATTTCCACGGCAGTGAAGGCTCAAGATTTCTTTTGCTGCTCAAAAGACCTTAGTTTTATTAGTGCTAATGCTTTGGTGATCCATGTTTTATACAGTACTTTGCCTTTCATCAACATGTAACACAGAGAAGAGTTTCAAACATCTCTTTCACTGGATCCTAATGTAGAAAGGTTAATAGCTTTTTCGGCCAATCCCTTGCCAAGCATCGATTGCATGATACGTTTGTCATGCTTGATCTCCACACGGCACAAACTGTCTGGTTTTCCCTTCAAAAGAAAGTAAACAGATGTGTCTAATCTCATATTTAACTTGCAAGTTAAAAAATGTTCTTTGACGAATAAAAACAAAAATTTCATTAGACTGTAATTTTGTCATCCCTATGGGGGGTAGTGTCTGTGTCACTATCTCCAAGACCAGTCATGGTTTAATTCCCAGCCCTGGTGACAGAGCAAATCTCTCTGGGGAAACAGCGGATTAAACAGCATCTTGTACAAAGATCCCAGCCAGCCACAACTAGGGATCCCTGCTTACTCTATACAGAAGTCAATTTGATGCTTGGAGAAACAACTGTGTGATCAGAAAGCAAAAGAATACTGATCAAATAGTTTGTCTGAGCCAATTACCTCAATCTGACTTTTTAACTAATTCACTGTATTTCAAATAATATATAATAACAAAACATTGTCACTGACTTAGACAAACTATCGTAGCATGCTGTGAGCTTTTTACACTGCAAAAAAGGGGTGTCTAAAAACAAGATAAAAACACTCAATCTGAGGGAAAAAGGTACTCAAAACAAGTGATCTTTCCATCTGTCCATGCAGCAAGATAATTTCACTTGACAAGCTTGCTTGATTTAAGATAATAGTGTAAAGTTGAACACAAAACAAGATGAATGATCTATTAAAGTTTGTTTTTATCTTGGTAAGAACCAAATAATTTGCAACAGTATATCTGTACTGAAAGCTATCACCCTGTATTAAAACTATTTTCAAGTGGGGAGTGTTAATGAGAGAGGTTTTCATGTGTTTTCATGATTTCAGTGACTGTCTGATGCTGCATTCATGACTTTGTATGTCGAAATGTTCCTAAAGCTACTATTTCATGAGCTATAATGTGGCTGATACTTTTAAAAATGACAGATGCACACTAATATAGTTGAACTTGTATTGTCAATCAGTTAGCAAAAGTATTGTCTCCTAAGGAACTTACAGATCAGCTATAGCTAAACTTAAAAAATTTGGACAAGTTACTACTTTACCAGTTGTTGAAAGCAAGAGAGCAAGAAATTGTCAGTAATGCTACTGGGAAATAATGTAAATGCACACAAGAGTTCAAGTAGAGTAACCCACTCATACAATACAATCCTAATTACAGTGTACATGATCAATAAGATTAGCATTACACCAAGCGAGTTCACATAAACAGGGAAATAGGAGATACAAAGAGGAGTGCAACAGAGAGGTTATAGCTGGAGGGTTACAGGTTTGATCTCTGTAACAGACAGTGTATCTTTCCATACTGAAGTGCATTAAAGCTAAACCTCAGCCTGCATAGAGATTTTTTTTAAAGAAAAGAATTATAATTTAAATATTACTTATATTATTATATATTATATTAAATAATCATTTTTTAATAAAAGACCTATAATTGAAAAGTAAAATAAGAAACCTTATAACGCATTTGTTAGTTTTTAATTTAATTTAGCTTGGGACCGTTCACAACAGACTATCATCACGATACAAGATATGCGATAATATTGAGTTGTGCTTAATTGATTGAATTAAGTTGTAAGGTTATTGATGATTTTAGTCACTTACAAGTAAAAATTAAAATTATTTGCTGCTTCCAGCTTTTAAAATGTGAGGATGTTGCTTTTTTCCTATTCTATATGATTGTAAACTGATTACTCTGGATGTTGGACTAAGAGAAAAGAAGTAAAGGCTCTGTGCAATTCTGATGGGCATTTTACACTATGGTCTGACATTTTACACACACACACACACACACACACACGCACGCACACACACACACACACACACACACACACACACTTCCCTTGCTCTTTGTGTGACCGTATTTTTTCCACTTTAACACACAATTGCACTCATGCACACCACAAATGCACAGAGGCACAAACACCCCTCTTCATCATCATCTGAATGCACTGCTCTTGCAAGCCTGTTAGCACGGGTTAGTGGCAGTCAGTCGTGCAGTCATGTAGGCTGGCAGGCAGCTCCAGCTGGAGTGGGGGCTGCCTGTAGTACTGGTGCTGCTGGTTTTACTCCCCTGGGCCTCTGCCAGCCTGCAGGATTAGCAAATTGTAGTTACCCTGCTGACTGAATGCCAGGTGCTGTGTGCCCCAACAGAATGACTGATGGTCTGTATTTCTCTGGCCTTCTCCTGTACCTCCTTCTTGGACTTCCCATTTTTTTTCGGACCCTTCCTTCTCTTTTTCTTTTCTCCTCTGTTCTTTCACATCCCTCTAACATGTGACCCGTGACAGACATCTAAATTGCAGGGGGGTCACTAATGGTTTGTATGGTTCTATCATTCTGAAAGACAGTTTCAGTTAGT
Source organism: Percina caprodes (assembly GCA_013375575.1). Taxonomy (NCBI): domain Eukaryota; kingdom Metazoa; phylum Chordata; class Actinopteri; order Perciformes; family Percidae; genus Percina; species Percina caprodes. Next base: position 4,301,077 of record JABXJD010000030.1, on the reverse strand, counting down.
GAGGTCATTGTAGCCACCAAAACCTCTTTAAAGGCCTTATTATGGTTGAGGGTTAAGATGAGAATTAAGATTTGATTAAGTTTAAAGTTGAGGTTGTGGTAGATTTAAAGCTATAGTGCATAATTTCTATCTCCCCCATGAGGAATTCCAAGTAATGACAACAAAATTGTTGGCGCGTCTACATGAAACAAGCCTTCCGTGATTGCGCACCAACCCCACCCCTTTTCCACACAGTTACGAAGTTAAGGAGGACACGGAGGATTAAAAAACACAAAGGACATTTCAGAAGAGGTAATTATCTTTGGTTGATTTTCTGCGCAAACGTCGCCGGATGTTTAGTTTTCTGAACATAGCCATACTGAGAAATACAGAGAGACTTTTGTGGAGCTGACAGTCTTAATTAGCTTTGTATCAACTCATTTGGCAATGGCTTGAACGTGTATTAATATAAAAAAGTTATGCACTAAAGCTTTGGATTTGGTTTTAAGATAAAGGCTGGAGTTAGGTCAAGGTATCAAGGTAAGGTGTGTGTCTCCATAGGGCGTGTATGTAAACGTAAAGCATTCAAATTACCTCCAGCATTACTCTGCACTACAATAAGTGAAGTGTCAATTATGGTCGCCATTACAGTGTGTGCTTGTAGGTGTGGAACTAATTTTTGGCATCCATTAGTGTCACTCCAGGGAATATATACAACAGATGAGTAGAAGCACATTGTTCAATAGGTAACATTTGCTTGGTGAAGGCCTGCTGCTGAAAAGCAGATAAATGCTGCTGCTACAATCTCAATACATAATCTTTGAAATACTGCTGCGTTCACAAGGGAAAAGGAGAATATTGTGTACTCCGGCACGCCTGTTTGCGTAAGACACTGAGGCATTTTTTGGAACAAGTACTGGATGATATTGCACAGTGACATCCTCAAAACAATCCCAATATGCGGAATAAGAAATATTTTGAGGGTGGAGTATGAGTGAAAATAGTAACACAGCAAGTGTATTTTCGGTAGCATCTGTACTCAACAGCTTGGCCTATTTATAATTTTGCTCAAACACAGTGCAGAGAGAGTAATACATCTATAAGAGAGAGGCGTCTGGCTCTGGTAATGGGATTTAACAGGAAGTGTGGGATGGATGGATGAATGGATGGCTGGATGGATGGATGGATGGATGGATGGATGGATGGATGGATGGATGGATGGATGGATGGATGGATGGATGGATGGGGCGAGTATTGTGAGAGTGGAGCCCAAAAGGAGCTGCGACGGGATGCAGATAAACCCCTTCCCAGCACTGACAGAGAAGCCTAAGACTCCAGCACAACAGAATAGATATTACTCACCCGGCGGGAGAGCTCAGGGAGATAAGTCGGCATGAAATGTTTAGAGGCAGATTATATTAGTGAGATCTGGATGAATGAGCGCTCAATCTGGAATGTAATCCGTTTCAATAAATTAATTAATACTACACAGACACTGAAATGAATGCATACAAGTGTCACATGCTCTCATTTTATCATTTAATTAAATTTTTTCTCCATCCAAGGACACATTTGGCTGGACAAGTGATATATTTTAAAGCTCCTGCTACACGATGATTTACGGCGCTGTGTGTATTTTTATAAGGAGAATCAATCTTTGGCTTGTAACACCTGCAGTAAGCCAGTACAGTCTAAATATACTGCATCTGGATATACTCCATCAATATGAACCATTGGAATTCAATTTGATATTGAAAATGGTGCACAAACCCCACACTGTCTACACTGAGGCAACATCAAATAGGTTTGGCAGTGATATTTCAAAAAGCCCTAAACCAATCAAAGCTAACTGAATTAGAGTAATCCAGTAGAGTGTGCTGCTCAGTCAGTGTGTACACGTGTCTTTGTGTGAACATAAGTTTATATCTGCAGTAATCAGTCTTCCACATGTGTCTAAGAATGGGTGGCTGCATGTTTTTGTGCTTTTGCAGTCACTGTGTGCCTGCTTGTTTGTCCTATTGCATGTCCTGTGTGTATGAGGCTAAGCTGTTGTGGGCTTATATACTGTACATATACCAGTGCGTGCATATGTTTGGCAGCAAGACAGGTTAAATGCAGCACTCTGAAGTCATTCCAATGTCAGGCCATCCCTAGCGTATATGGGAATCTTGTAAACAGACTCAGGCTTTTCTATTGCCCCTGCATCTTGACATCAATAGCTGCCCAGAGATTACTTTCCACCTCGGTAGTGAATGTGAAATCCTTATTGTTAGAACCAAAGGAATTATGATTATAAATGCCAAAGCAGAGCTTTTGAAAGGATGGGACAAATATCCATCACAGTGTAACTTACAGTAAGTGAAGTGCTCATTTGTGAAGGGAGAAAGCATAAAGTTGAAGTTTTATGGTGACTTTGGTTGCTAAATATATTTTTATTTGATTCTATTTTCAAGGCCATTTATTTTTTAAACCCCTCATAATGTTATTTCATTTTTCTCAAATCACAAAAAGATTAAATGATTTTCGATTCGAGTGGGAACAGTGAAAATTATCATTCAGTAGTTAGACCATTAAATTAACTCTTTCTGCATTCTACAGTCTGTTAACAAATTCCATTTAGATCAACATTTCTCAATAAAAGTGTGGAAAGTGTTTCCAACTATGGCAAATGTGCTGGTTTGTGTCTTTTAAGATTTACTTAACTTACTGCAAAACTTAAACTTAATTAATCCTTGAAGCACCTTCTGTAGCGCACAAACCTGCAATGTTGAACACTTTGCAACAAAGCTGCACCCAAATCTTTTCATTATTTAAACAAAATTTAGCTACTGGTTTAGTAGTCGTATAAGACCATTCTCCCACTCCTTGAATGCAGCATAACATTTATGGCTGAAATGTGATAAGTGTGTAATATGGGAACTCTGCGAACTGTTTCATTGCATAAATCTAAGTAATTGATTATTGGACTAAGAACTTTTTGTTAACCATATTTCAAACAACATGAATTATAACTTGTCAAGTTATCTCGACAACAGACAAAGAAAGGTAAAAAAAAAAACTATCTAATCTTGTTGACGGACATAAAAACAGTTAAAAATAAGACCACATTTGCATTGTAACATACAAAAAGCTGCTTTTGCAATAAACCTGTGACAATTAATAGGTGTTATATGATGTTTTAACAGTGTTGCTATTTCTGGTCGCACTCTAGAGACCTGTAGGCCCTTTAGCAGATTGAATCGACACTGGCCGTAATAGCGACCGATGCTGACATGCATAGGTTTTACATCATCCTGTGTTGCAACATGCGCACAATATGCCTGCCTGTGTTTGTGTGTATATAATTTAATATTTTTGTAGGCCAATATGTGTGTCTGCCGGAGGTTGCATGTGAGCTGAGGGTCACTCCCATACCGTTCCTCTTCATTAAGCCAGGCCCTGACCTCAGTCTGAGAGCTGACATGCATTAAAGAGCAGCACAATAGAGCTTTTATGGGGCGTGTCACACCGCTTTCACTTGCGCTTTACAAATCTCCCTCAACAACCCCACAGACTGGCATGCAGCTCACAGAAAACACGATGCCACTGTGCCAACTGGCGCAAACCAAAGGCACAAGATTGAGACAATGTTTAGGTGAAATAAAGAGTAAGAAATGAGTTTTTCTACTAATCCGATGTACAGAACGGAGCAGTGTTGTTTCATTCTGATTCAAAATGAAACAACAGGTTACGGTAATTAGCTGCTAATAATAATTAGCAATGTTCTCAATCAGAAGATAAAGACTGAACTTTTTTGTGAATCAGGTTTAACAGTGTAACTCAAGCCTTGTAATTAATCATTGTGCATGTGTGTGTGTGTGTGTGTGTGTGTATATGCGCGCATGCCTGCCTGCGTGTGTGGGTGCGTGCATTGCATGCATGATACATTTGCCGTCAAACTGGTTCTCAAATGGCTTGAGTGTGTAGTGCTGAATCGGCAGATCCCACGGTAGGGAGAGGGCAGGAAAGAGGAAAAGCTACACTTCAGCGAGCGCTCCCATTAGCAGGTTTAGGTTCTCTGATATGTATAATTTCAAGCAGCGCCACCTTAAGGTCCCTTCATGACACACATATTAATTTGTATTCTGTCATTTTTTTCAAGTTCTGCCCAGTGTGTGTAACAGTAAAGTAATCTGCACATTTGGCATTTAAGCAAAAGCAACAAATGAGGAAAGAAACAGCTAGCTCTGAATCACAGTGCTATAGTGATAAATGTGGGAATCTTTAATGATCAGCAGTAGAAAAAGGGGATTAAATAAATGAAAAAGAGAAGAAGTAAAGCTTCTGTGTTATCTTTGTCAAAATAGATTAGGTTGAGACAGATAAGAGCAAGGGCACAAAGAGCCCTCTTATATCAGCCTACACTCTTAAAAACACAGTGATCTCAATCATTGAACGTGTATTAATATAAAAAAGTTATGCACTAAAGCTTTGGATTTGGTTTTAAGATAAAGGCTGGAGTTAGGTCATGGTATCGGATTATTATCTAGCTCAGTGGTTATGTCTCCTTCCTTCTCAGTGTTTTATTTGAATACTTTTTGAAAGCCTAACGAGGTCAAAGTATCCTGTTTATTTTTCATAAAAAACAAGAAAAGGTTAGATAAAAGTCAGAAAAGCACAATATTCTGTGCACCAGAAGCCTATTTTGTCTTTGTTCTTATCCTGTAAAGCATATTGAGACCCCTCAGGTTTATATTGTGGCCTCTTGGAGGACTCTCAACCCCCAAGATGGGAACCACCGATCTAGATTAGCTGACGTTTACAATTCTCACAATTGTTTAATTGTTTCTTCTGGATAAAGTATGTACTGTAATATCAAGTAACTAGTCTCTATTCCAAAGAAAAAACTGCATTAATTTAAAAAACAATGCTTTTAAACTTCTAATAATTAACAGTAAAGTTGTCTTTGCTGGCTCACAGTCAGAAGCTACACTGGTTGGTTGCCTTGTGAGCAGTAATAAAGCCAGGAAATCTTCTCACAGTAATTAATGACCCATTGCCTGGCTGGGCTGCCCATCAGTGACTGCCATATTATTGGATGGTTTGAGAGAGGCAAGAAATTTAACCTGAGATAGACTGAAACAAGGAGATTCTTTAACACAGAGAACTGAGAAATTGATTCTTTGTTATGGATATACTTACATTTCAAGATACATCAACATGTACTGCTCTTGATGTACACAATGAATTCAACTAAAACTTCATTAGCTGAAAATCCAAGGAAAAAAGATACAACACCTTGACTCTGGTACAGTTTTATTTATAGATTGTCTGTTAATTAGGAGTAAAAAAACACCACTATTAACTAGTCAAACAGTCAGTTTACCACTTGGTACATCCCAATTAACGGTTCGCTAAGGCTGTCGAGCTTTTTGTTTTCGAACAGCACATTTGCACTTATATACTGTATACACTACAAGTATGTATGGTGTATTATTTGCTCTTGATTGCTACATAGATAATAGTCCAATAAGTATGATAATAAAATTTTGTTCTAACACTGTTTTGGCTGCTTACATTGTTTGCATTTTGAAACTGTATTGTTACGGCTGCTGTTACTCATGTAAATACTTTTTCCCTTTTCACTTTTACCCCTAGACATCAGGGACATAACAATGAGGGCTTGTCCGGGATAATTAATTGACCTGTGTGGCAAAGCTATTTTATTTTTTTTTATCCAGAGAGTTAAGTGGTCGAGCACTTGAAGTGTGCAGCTGGCTAATTGGGTTTTACACTTAGCGTTACAAGAAAAAATGTTTTAAGGGTGAGGCTAACTGACGTATCTATAAAACATAACTGTCTTGACTAACGTTTGCTAGAGCATTAACTTCTCCAACAAAGAGCAGGACAGGGCTGCTAACGTTAACCTAAACTACGATAGCATCCATGGGAAAATATTACACGCCGATTGTGCTAGTCATGAACTGGACTTTGTTTTTAATTTATTTACTTGTTTTTAACAGACAAACACACTGTTTTAATCCTTCTACTTTTACTTTCCATCAAATTTCAAGCATAACTACAGTATGTGCTGCTGTCTCAGCCAATTAGGTGGCCAAGTGATTGATTGTGATCAGTCTGCCAATGCAACTAAAAACTACTCAAACCAATCCATTTTTGTGGTGTCATTCATTATTTTATTTTTTATCTGTATGCAATATGTTATCACATGAAATTAAATCTTTAGACGGTGGGATGCCTTGACATTTTATTCAAACACTGTCTCTTTAAAGAACAAAGTGACAGACTAGATGCAGCCATGATAAACAGTGAGCTGCTGCTCCTGATTTAGCCCTCTTGCTGATGTGGAGGGTTGACAAGTGCAGAACTGGCCACCAGTGGGGGGGAGACAGGTCCCCAATTGCTAGAGGCCAGAAGGGGTAAGTGGTGATTGATATTTCTGTTATTAAAGAGACATGAGGAGACATTTTGAACAAATTTCCAGCCCTGAGACAAGACTTATTTCCAAACAGCTCTTATTATCTTTGTTATTAAGTGTTTAGGTGGGTTTCCTGTAATATTTCAATTTAACTATTTTCATGGAAAAAAAGTCAATAACACACTTATAAATTGAGCAATGTAGAACTTTGTAAAATAAAGTAAGGAAAGCATATGTAGCAGCATTTAGATCCCCACATGAAACTAAAATGTGGATTTTGGCAGGTTAAATAGACTATTTGGCAAATAGACTAATTTGCTTTCTTGCCAAGAGTCAGGTTAAAAGATGGATACTGCTTTTCTGTCTAGAGCTTGAGCCAGGAGGCAAGTAGCCTAGTTTAGCATCAGGGCAAAACAGCTAGCCTAGCTCTTTTCAAAAATACCCCTACCAACACCTCTAAATCTCACTAATTGACATGTTGAATTTTGTGTGCTTAATCTGTACACAAACAAAAATGTAAAAGCAACAATTTGCTAGAACTATTTCTTGGTGAACAGACTACCCAGAGTCTCCTCGGGGCCACGAGGTTGCAAGGCAAGAAATAATCACACTGGAAGTTGGCAGGCAGACCTTTGTGCGAGTGTCTACGCAACATAAATGTCATCATCAGAGGGTGTACGTGTAGGCTCTGTGTGGATAACAGATACTTATTTGTGACTGCACGGACTTGAACACGCAGCCACTCTCCTAAAAGTGGTAGTGTAGCAATCTACTGAGCATGTGTGGAACATGTTCTCCAAGATAGTATTAACAGAACTACCATGCATCCCTGGTGTCCCTAGCTGTCTGTACATGCACCTATGTTTGAGTTTATTGAATTCATGCTTATAGTTAAAGTTGAATTTACATCACTTAAGAAAAATACAAAACTTTGTTCTGTGTCTATAATTCAGTATAGTACAGAGTACGCCAACACAAGGAAATGTATCTCTATACAAATGGATAGAAAGCCACGCAAAGATGGGAGAAATGTTCTGGCCGAAATCTGCCACAAAAGTACAAATTTTTCAAAATGTTCGAGTTAAATACTGGACCGGAAAATAAACAGAAGGAGCAGTTTTGCAGCAAATCGGAGATCACTGAGGTTCTCATTGGAGTTAATGGACTTTCGGAACTGGAATACATACACAGAGCTATGTGGAAAAGGTAAGGGTTAAAGGTAAGAGAAGGATAAAATCAACTCAACAAGAAATATGAATGAGCATCCCAATTCCCACTCCACAGTTATCTCATAGCACTTGGTGAAGCAAGGAGCCTGTAGGGAGCAGCTCCCATGTGGGATTGTGTGTAATGTTGTGGAAGTTTTTGTACAGCAAGGGAGGAATTTCAGTGGCAGAAGAGACCTTGTTGAAACAAAATAAAGACAGGCTGCAAACTGGATTAAAGGTTTTAGGAATTCTGTGAAAAGGTTTAATTGTTTTCTTGAGAGAACAATAAAAATGACAAGAACAGTTTTCACAATGTACAGTTACAGAGTGGCAACAGTTCTGTGTGCCTTGCGCAGCAAAATACAGTCCCTTATATTTTTCCGTGCCCCCAGCAGAAACCATGCATTGTTTGGAAAAACACTCTAATCTTAAACAAAACACTTCATCTTCTCCCTCAGACTGTTGGAGCCAACATGTCCCCGTGCGTCTGTCTCTAGTGTGTCAAAAGTGACTGTGCCAGTCATTCTGTCTTAGAAGACAGAGATTTATCTTGTCTTTAGATTGGTGCCTGGCTCCAACCTAGAACCTGGGACATTGGAGCCAGGTTCTAGGTTGGAGCCAGACACCAACCTAGAACCAACCTAGAACCTGGGACATGGTAACCCCAGCATATCTCCGAGGCACTTGTTTTCCTGTGCATTTGTCAGGGGAGAAATGCAAAGTCACAACATTTTTAGCTGTCTCCAGAACTGGAGGACTTACTGTAGGATATATTTTAGGAGACACATATTTCAGCAGCACACTGGAAGATTTACTTATATAAAACTTAATAATAAAACTAATTAATCACTTAAGAAATGAACAATTATCAAAAAGAAATCATTGTCTATGTAATTTTCCCATTACAGTAACTATGAGCTGCATGCAGACTCAGCAGGACGCCTCCCGAGGGAGAAACATGTGACAAAAAAACCTCAATAAATAAATATATGCAAAAGGCATTTAGGTTTGGAGGTCATCTACAGCACATCTAGTCTAAAACGCCAGCCCTCCACACAGTCACGGGTGTGAACTGTGTCCATAAAAACAAATTCTATGTGTCACAAGAGTCGTCCTGTTTGTGGAGCAACACTAAAAGCTATAAACGACACTGTGGCTCAGACAGGCCAGGAGGAGGGAAGAGCTGCCATGTCATCTGCCTGCAAACCTCTCAGCAGTTCCGCCGAGTATTATGGGACGGCAGACTGGCAGCGTGCCAGTGGTGCGTAATGTGCATAGAGCCATGTGGCGAGGGTGAATGTCGCTCTGCTCTCATCATGATGTACAGCGGAGATGGATAAGAAGGGAGAGTACACTCTCACTACTCAACTGGAGCCCCCCCCTCGGCAAAAATAATGCTGACAAATCACAAGTGGAAAGAGATATTACATTTTCCATGCTGTTCCTGTCATAGCAAAAATCACCAGCTCAGACATGTTACACGGATCAGCTCTTTTTTATGTCTTGAACCAGTTGCAGCAGCTGAGATTAACAATTTCTCTTTCAAAGGAGACTTAAAGGATAAAGCTGGGGTTATTTTTTCTTTAAATGTACTTTATTTGGCAAACAATTTGTTCAAACAGACACTTATTTAAAGCAAATTAATGTTTTCATATGTTTTAACTATCAACAAATTGCACCAAAACCAATTATATACAACCTAAGAGAAGTGTGTGAGGTGTGTTGACCTGGTTGACAAGTTAGCTATGATGTTATATCTGATATAGAGAAATACTTAAGTTTTGAAGCCAAGTTTTCAGGGGCTTTAATGGAAAAGTTATTAAAAAAAAAAGAAAAAATTATATTTCATTCTTATTATTTTCTGTCAGAATTTTTTTTATGATTTTGACAGTTCCGACCACACTTAAAGGCTGCTTAATTTTACAGAGAAAGAGAGGAAGAGAAGAGACGGAGAGACTGTGCTGTGTGCTGGAGCTTGTTGCAAGAAACAGTCCACTGTTATACAAACTCCTGGGCAGTTAAGTGCTCGTGTTTTGTCATAGTCTTTTAGAAACTTTCTTGTAACAGTGATACCAATAGATCCCCCTAAAACCTACACACATGACCTTTAAAGAACCAAAACCTTTTTTTGTTAACCCAAAACCTAATATATCATATTTCAATAAGAAACAGAGGATTGTCAGAGGTCATGATAACAGATAATGTATAAATAGAAAATACCTTGATATTCACAAAGATAAGACAATTGAATTCACTGGATCAAGTCTAATGTCAGTGTCAGTCTGTGCCATATCTGATTGTTCTCAAGATGGCTTCCGGGCTTTAAATAAGTCTTTATCTGCAGCTTATTATCCTTCAACCCGTGATAAGCATCTAGCTAGGCATTGCAACCATTTCTTAGATCATCTACTATTCATAATTAACATGAGTCAAGTTCTTTTTAAAGACGATGGTGAATAACTGTCTCTATGATCATAAACTTCAGTTTCAGTCAGTTTTTCTGGGACTTCTACTCACTAATGGTAACCAGACAACAGAGCGGTTAGGGGGGGAATAAGTGGAGGGCAGGGCCGTCCAGCTGGCTTTTAATGAGGTCGTCCTAACCCCCGCGCCACTTTCCGTCACTAGTACTTCACTGTCCCCTTGTGTGTCAAAAGGTTCACAATAGATTGTTAATAAGGGGGAGGGATCCCTGGCCTCTGCACACATGCTGTCTTTTGTGGCTTGAAAATGGTAGGAGGGGGGCCAATAAAGGATTTGAAATACTTTGTTATTACCAAAGCCCAAGGGACCACCGAGCCACCACAGAACATTGTAAAAGATAACAAACTATGAGCTCAGGTGGCAGCAGAGGCCCACAGTGATCTAGAGGGTCGTTACCTGACTAATTATCAGCCCTGATGGAGATGATGAAAAATAACACATTTTTAATCCTACTTTTGCAATCATTTTTATTCTTTTTTTTTGTTTTATCCCCTCTTACCATTTTACTAAACTGTTACTTTAAAAGGTAAACACATTTTTATAGACAAAACGATGATTTCAAAAAACACTTAAACATTTAATCAATTTCTGTGTTTATGCAGTTTAACACGCAATCTGAAACTAGTAATTCTGTATCATGGTTTATCTGTATTTTACAGCATTGTGACATTTATTATTATTCATGGGGGGGATTACATAAATCCTGTTGGAAGTAGAAGGAAATCTATATTATTGGAAAAACTGGTGATGATAACAAAGAAGAATTGGGACATAGCTCATGTCTACAAAAATAAAAGGTAAAATATTAATTTCAGGTTTTTTACACGTCTGCATGATTTTTGTTTTAAATCTTTGCAATTTAGATGATGTTCTTCTTCTTAGGGTCATAATCATACTCTCACAATTCCTATGTGACCCGTGAATGATCCTTTCAGTGAGAAGTGGCTGGATGAGACTTTTTTATTGTTTAATACTATAGCAGAGATTAAGAAAGACAGGAAGAGGGGATTATTTTTCAGAAGAAAAGCTACTGAAAGCAAGAAGAGATGGAGGAGATATAAGATTTACTTAGATCATTTGTCATAGCTTTTGATTAAGTCTTACCTTGCAGGGTAACAAGCTGTGTAGGCAGGTATCTGTCTTTATTGCTAAAGTTGTCATTTAATGCTTGCATGCAAATACAACCCCACAGAGCTGGGAGTGCCAGTATCTGTCTGTCTGCTCAGTCTTCCACTTCTTCTCATCAATAACGAGCATGCTCACTGCTTCATCAACCTCATTCATCAACACCAACAACAACAACAAGCACCTGATGACAGACACAGCTAGAAACTAGCTGCTGAACATTGTGGAGCATTTAAGAGTTATTGAGTTGGTGGAGACCAAAACAGAGATAAAGGAAAGTTTAAATGATATAGAATATTATATAATAATATAACAACTCACAAACTGAAATTAATACAGGTTTAACAAAAGAAGTACAACTTCTCAAATGTTAAATGTTGCTTAAACACAAAACACTGGATTAGAACTGTCTGATCAAACTAAGATGAGTTGGCTATATGGAAGCAAACATCTTTCTAAATGTATTAGTAATGAGAAAGCCGTGGTATTGGTATGGTTTATTTTTGTTCAAAGAATTTAAGGATGTGTTTGTGCCTCCTGATGATTGGGCTATTGGTATATTTTTTTAATACTTGGTCCAACAGATGCATTTCGATGTGATATTCTCCTGAACAAGACAGCCTGCAGAATCCTCCTTTTAGTCTCTTGTACTAAACGTCTCTGTTGACGCAGCCCTGTATCACTCTGCTGCTGTTGGAGAGAACATGGTGACAACCCTCAGTGACTCAGACAGCCTCTGACCCCTGCCACATTAAAAGAACTCTTCAAGTTCATCAAACTACAGTGGGCCTCAGTGACAAGTTTTTGACACAGAGTGCCGTGGGCTGACACCAAACATGTGACTGGACTTGGATTATTTAGAGATGTAACAAGTGGTCCTTACATCATCATAGTTTTGATTCAAAGGAGAGCTGCTGTTAGTTCAGGGTTGTCTTCACAACATGAAACACTTGGTCACCAATGCATCTGACATACAAAACTTACAAAAAAGGGATTTATCCGCTAGATAAATATAAGTCCAATATTTACTCAACTCTTGAGAAAACTATCTGGCTGGTAAATGCTTTATAATGTTCTTCAGCAAGTTGTTAACTTTGTTTGTCTGCCATTTGAGAGACTTAGGTGATAAATCTCTGTTGGTGTGTCTACATGTGGCCCCTTTTCACAGTACACATTTGGTCCATTGTTAAAATTCAACATTCATTATTTGCCCTTTTGATAAATTATAATAACTTTGGTGATCCTAATTTTTAACACCACCATATATTTAAAAATTAAACTGTCTAACTGACTTATGACAAAATACCTGCAAAACTGATGACATATCCATCAGCTGGACTTTAGTGCTAATTAGCTAATGTTAGCATGGTAACACACTTTACTGATACTGCTGATTACTGTCTGATAGCATTGTCATTTGGAGCATGTTGGCCTGCTGGCATTTGTTATTTAGCACTACCACTGTGTCAGAACAGCCTCCCAGAGCAGATTGTATGGCTTTAGAATCTATTATTTGTATTTAGTATAGTTTGTAGTATTCTTACTACAATTGACGCCTGTATTTCAACTAGTTGTCTGTTGCCACATCTCATGTTCCGTTTGGAGTGGTTTCCTTGATAAATAACATATGGCATTTTCATTTTTCTTGCCAAATATATTTCAATTTCCTATAGCAAATTAAATATTCAGACTTTAAAAATGCCTATTGGGTTAGGGTTCATTTAACACTTAAAAGCAAATCTGCTTGATTATCTTTGCTGTGATGTTTTTTTTTTTTTTTATAAAAATTATTAACAAATCTGAACTTCAGTCATGGAATCAATGCTGGAAAGAGAAATGTTTGACAAGACAAGCATTCAGTAATCTTTCATAAACCATGATTTGATCTCAGAATTTGTAGACATTTAAAAACTCAGAACGATATATCTTGACTTGCTTTCTCCAAAAAGTAAAATTTTACATACATTTTTTTTTTTTTTACCAGTTTTGATACTTGAACTGGTGCTTAAAATCATAATTAAATGTGAAACAGTCAAAAAAATTTAAGATTGTGTTAAAGATGAAAAAATGTGTTTTTTAAAAATTGATTTAAAATGTCAGTTGACATTCAAAGACAATTTGATTGCTGCTAAAGCGAATACTTCAGGATGTTTCATAATTATAGGGGCAGCTTTGATACTTTTGTAAATTATAATGCTTGAGAAACATGTTCATATGGAAGAGGAATTTCATTTTTCATGGGTTTTAAACTTCAAAGGACGCGCTCAGAATTATAACATCACTCTGGGGTTTCATGCAGAATTGATGATTTCCCCATTTGCTTAATGTCGGGGATAGTTTGCCTTTAGGACAACAATGTCATTGGTTATAAAATGCTTTGAGATACGTCATACAGGTTTAGGCTATTTCAAATGTCATAAAATTTGAGATAAGCACATATTACTGTCATCCAGTTGAAACCTTTTTTTAGGAATCGACGAATATTTTCACTTCACAGCAACTTTTAATATGAGTAAAAACATGAAAACCACCTGAATAGAAGTTGTGTGGTCTCTACCTAAATATCAGTAATATTTTATAAGACACCTTCTCCTGTCCATTGTGTAAATGAAGACTTTCCAGCACAGTCTCTGTATGATGATAAGCTTCATATGGATGTGTGTCATCGAGCAGATTCCAACTTACAGTGGAGTCCCTACGCTACTTCTTTCCTCACGCCTGCTCTTCTTCCCATTGGTGGAGTCAGACAAGATATTAACTAGGTCAATGAGATTCCTTTGCACTCTTCCAACAGGGAACCACAGCAGAGTGGAGAGGAGAGGGTAACATATGAACCAGCGATGAGAAGAGGAGAATCTTCATCAAAGCCAACACTTCTGCTGAGATTTTGTGAGAGAGAAGATAGCTCTGACATGAAACAAATCATGTCTGCAGTGACTCTCACTCAGGCATTGTTGACACAACCTATGAAAAATGCAGGCATTCCCTTTCGTATCTTTGTAGTAGTGAAACACCAAACAACAAAAGACTTAAGGTTGTGGTTACTCTTGGAAATAGATTTCTATTTTTATATGCGTGAAAAAAACAATGCAAATACTGCCAGTAATCTAATTAACACAACAGTGCTAGTTGATTCTTGACCTATTTTGAGGTGGTAGGCAACTGAGCCAGGCTAAATGTGCAAATGTCTAGTCCTTATGCTAAGCTAGGCTAACAAGCCGCTAGTTGTGGCTTTATATTTACTGTATAGATATGACAATGATATCAGAGTATTAGCGCACCGATTAGTTGATTAAACAATCTGTCGATTGTCAGAACATTAATTTGTGCAAGTAAAAATTGCAAACAAATCCCGTGGTTTAAGCTTCTCAGTTGTGAGAATTTTATGCTGTTCTTTGTTTTAAGGCAGCAACCAACTATTATTTTCATCATAAATTAATTTGGTAACACTTAATAACCATTATTAATTTCAATGGTCAATTAATAGTTAATTAAACTTTGTAATAGTTGGTAAATAGTTGTTTTACTGTTAACAAACAATGAAATGATGATTTATAACAGTTACTTATTAATAGTAATGTTATAGTCTGTTACTTTATCATTAGTTTAGTATGAAATTAGTAAAAGAATTAGCCCTAACTAACTCTAACTAAATATAATTGTTATTGATTAGTCTTTTAGTTTAAAAAGTTACCCGGGTCCAAAGTGGTGTCTTAAAGTTGCTTATTTAGTCCAATTAACCTAAGGATATTCAATTTACAAGACAAAGTAAAGCAACAACTCTTATTTGAGAAAGTAGATGATGATGAAATGATAACTTGATTATTAAACCAGTAAAATATTACTTTTCTGCCAATTGAGTAATTGATTAATCGACTAATTGTTTCAGCTCTACTCTGTTTTTTATCTATTTATTACATATTTTTTATTATCCAATGTCTGTGTTTTGGACTGTTGGTTGGACAAAACAAGCCATTTCAAAACATCACACTGGGCTGTGTGAAATTGTAATGGGCAAGTTTTCGTTGACTAATTAACTAATATAAAAGCATATATCAATAATGAAATAATCTTTAGTTGCAGCCCTATACTAACTATTTAAACAAGAGTTTATTTATCAATGTTTTCGATATTTCTGATTTCTGCCTCCACTCCAATACAATGGAGGTGAATGGAGTTTTGTTTGTGGTACCAACACAAAACAAATTGCATCTATAATTCTATAATAATAAGAGTTTCTAGAAACAAAGTCCTAGTTACTCAGTAATCCTCAAACCTTACAGTTTTCTTTGGAACTAATTTTTACCGAAGAAATAGTCCTTTTGAAACTGTCTGCACGGATACCAAAAAATACCACTACAAGTAAATTTTTTGGAATTTGGGCAACTAGTCCCTTTAAAGAAAATGATTTGAGTGCTAGCAAAATGAGTGTACTAATGCACCTACTTCAAAGAGTATCATAATCATATAATCAGAGTGCGGTGTTTACATGGGTAAGCACAATAAAATACGCCTACATCTCCATTGGAATGCCTCAAAAATTTTATAAAATACGTCAATTTTGGCTGTTTATTGCGTGATGTCTTCATAAGATCTGATGCCAAGTCGGTGCTTCTGTATACTAGAAACGCCAGTCCCCTTGGCGTAAGTATTGGCATTACAACTGGAGTTGGTCCCAGGCACAGGACTATGGCTGCCCACTGCTCTTAATTAGTTAGGATGGGTTAAATGCAAGATACACTCCTTGTATGTCTAAAATATACTTGGAAAATATAGGATATATTATATTATAATATAATTATTATTTTGCCGTAATGAAAGATGAATGAAATTATCACAGGTAACAGAGAGCACCTTATAAATCACCTTATGCTCATGTCATGCTCGTTGACATTTCATTAGTTCCATTTCATTACACGTATCAGCGGGCCTTGCTTCAAATGCCAGAGGAATGAAAAATCTCTTCACCAATCTTTGTTCGCCTTAATAACGACCACACAGAAGCAGCAGCAATTTGCTCCTCAGGCTGATACTGTAACAATGGAGGATCCTGTCAACCAGCCCTTGTAAACTGTTTAATATCAGGTCTGTAAGCTGTGGAGCTGTGGTCTTATCGTATACAGCAGGGAGGAGATGGGCTTCAAAGGGCAGAAATGTCTAAAACTTAAGCCTTTTGTATTCTATAAGTGTGTTACCACTTAACTTTAGTAGTGAAAGAACAAACAAAAGATAATTTAAAAAACTAACAGACAGGTACCTTGGGTAGAATTTTTAAATACTAGTAAAAATCCAAAGAAGTATGGGGAGTTTTCTTCTTTTCACTACGTTGCCACATCACATTATCCTGATGCGCCAGATGGTTTGTTACACATGAACCATCTGAGAAGCCGTCATTAGAAAGTGTTTTGGAAAGGCAGGCACTTTCAAAAAATACCTCTGTCTATCATGTCTGCCATTGTTGTTTGGAACCGTCACGGCTGTCACACACACCTAAACTAAGCTGCCAGTAGCTCCCTACTGGACGCTAATTGATGCAGTTGGCTGGTAGTTCAGATACAAACGCGTTAGGTTGGAACCTGACAAGACGGATTTTCCTGTGACACATGATCCTGCGATTTTTGCGTGATCTTGTGATATTGAAAGAATCCAGCTGCCGTGCAAGGTAGGCCTTACATTACACCTGGAACAACCTTTAAGTCCAGTTCAACCACATTCTTATCAGAGAAACGTGCTCCTCCCTTCTCCTCTAAGGTTTATCTCTGTGACAGAGCAACTCCAAGAGCAGAGGGCAGATTCTTAGATTTATTCATATGCATCCTGAATTAAGTGTTTGCAAATACTCTTATCATCACCTGCTATCAACAATAAAAGAATAAACTGGTCACAGATTGTGCATTATGAATTTCACTGGAATTAAGTACTTTCAAAATGATTTAAACGACAAGAAAAATCACGGACAAAGAAACAGTGTATTTCCATGCAACAAAATAAAATATTGGGGTGCTGCATTATAAATGCATGACTTTCATTAGAAAATGAGGTGAAGGGAGATGGCGTCTCGTGACGTCGGAGTGCAGATTCAGACACAGCTTGTGTTTTTCTGGGACAAACCTCGGGGGAAACACAAAAAAATCTGCAATCATTTGGAGCAGCCGCTAACTCTGCCTCTCTCCTGCTCCCTCGCCTGTTTCTCTGTGTACACGAGAGTCTGTGTCATCCTGTGGTCCTATGTATTGCAATACTGCTCAGAATAATAAGTATGGAGCCACCACCAACACTGCAACTGCTGTGCAAAATTTAAAAAAAAACTCTTCACGTGAAGCCTCCTCTCACTTCAGTCATACTGTTTGCAAATCATTTTCTTCCGAATGGTTACCAGTGTAAAGCGACGACAACAAAACTGGAGCTTGTATTTGCTGCATTAGCACACCCAGACATGAATTTTCAGACTTCGTCTGAGCACATGCAGCTTAGTCGGGGGCTGATAAGTTGCCTTTAAAAACTATAATGTTGCAAATATTGATAGTTAAGGTCATAAATGGCTCTTATTTTTAACCAAAGGAAGAACAATTTGGAGAGACATGTAACAGAGATCATATGGAGTCACTGTGGCACAAGCTAGGATTCAAACCAGCAACACATGATACCAAGGTAAAAAAGAGTCCAGTGTCCTCTAGTTGCATAAAGAAAGCCACGTCTATATACTGACTGGTCTTGTATTAGCCTACTTTCTCTTTTCTGCCAGACAGCATGTTGCCTGATGATGTCAAAAACGATTTAGTCTAAGTAGCTGAACCCTGGCAGCAGTGAGAAAAGCCTCCGCTCATCTTATTACCTGCAAGAAGACTTTACTTCAAATACTCTCTCTGCTGAGCAACAAGAGGTAACATTACACTTCCTTTTAACATTACCCCAAAGCAGAATGGGAGCTGTAGTCTTATAACTCAAACCATATTCATTAAATTGGAAATAATAATGAAAACAATAAATGTGAAAATAAATGAAAACATACTCTTTTTTTTTTTAAATGTATCTCTAAATTTTTTATGTTACTGGCTCAAAATGATTCTTATATCCATTGACTGACTTTGCTGTGTGTTTGGAGTTACAGGCAAAACGTATTGTACCATTGAGACTAATGTAAGATAAGATTTATTTTGTGACTACTTAGTTAACAGATGACCTTTTTAGGGTTACTGAAATAAGTCACATATTTCCATCAATTCATAGTAGCTTCATAGTGTATTCTGTTCCTTGAGTTAATAAGGGAGCTATGTAACATGTTGTACCCTGCCTGTAATTCAGTAACAGGTTGGCGGAGGGATATGATGATGAGATGATGAAGCGTGTTTTGTTATGAGTCTTGAGTTGTTCTATGCTGGGAGGAGTGTCATTAAAAAAGTGGATCTCATTGTGTGCATATTTTGTGACAGCACCAATTGTCAACCCTACAATATTGACACAATATCAACATTGAGGTATTTGGTCAAAAATATTGGATATTTGATTTTCTACATAACGCCCAGCTCTAAATCACAACCACCACAGTTTTCATTTTCACTTCTTTTCTAAAGACTACCACAACTCACTCTTAATACACACACTCGCAGTATCATTGTATATTCACCACTAGGCCCAAATAGATTCTCAAGATATTATTTCTGTGTGTATCTAAGAAATTCTTTGTTTCATTGTTGCTTTGTGTCTGCAAGCGTAACACACGATTAGCATCTGCTGAGATAAAAACACAGCTTTGCGCATGAAAGCAAACGTTTTTCCATGACCTGCAACAGCCTTGTATTAAAAAGCATCTCCATCTCCATCCTCTCACCTCTTTGGTCCTTTCCAGTTCGTTGTGCAGCGCCTGTTTGGAGATCTCCACCTCGATAATCTTCTGTCTGAGAAGCTCGTTCTCATCGTCAGCTCTACTGCGTTTGTCCTCCACGCTCTCCAACTCGTTGTGCAAACGTACCGACACATCTTTAGCCACCTGAGATCACAGGGACAGTTATGTTGAAGGACAAGCACATACAGGTCAAAATGGATATATAATTATTTAATTGTGCCTTTAACACACATGCTACACTATTTATATATTTATATATGGGCTCACATCTAAACACCAACACACATACCGTACATGCATATACATATATATATAAATCACACATCCACAATCCTGTCAGCTTATTTGACTACTACATTGAAAAACTGTATTGTTTAAATTATTTGTCAATCATTGTAAATTAAAGTCCTTATATGTAACTTTTGAATGTTTCTGAAGCTCCATCATTTTTCATACAATGGTCTTAAATAAACTGTAACTACAGATGACACTATCATTTTTATATTTTTTTTTAGTAAGGCCTCATCCCGTGTTTGATTTGCAGCAGGTAGATGGCGCTACAGTCACACATTCTGGTCACAGATTTCTTTGTAATACCGGAAAGCCTGTGTTAGTATCCAGTCTTTTGAGCCAGGAGTAAAAGAAGCAGGAGATTTCTTTATACAGGCCTAATTGTATTTTAATGTTATTTTAGAAGTTATTATTGCTCTTGTTATGGCTGATACTGGAGCAAGGCTATCAAAGAAAAGAAGGAAATTTAGGTTAGAACTGTGGCCTCACAGCAAGAAGGTTCTGGGTTTGAATCCAGGTTGTTCCGGGCCTTTCTGTGTGTTTGTGTTTGTATGTTCTCCCCATGTTTGCATGGGTTCCCTCCATTTGCTCCGGTTACCACCACCATAAAAAACACGTACTAGGTTCTCCTCAGATCTGGACTTGGTCCCCGGGCACTGTAATTGGCTGCCCACTGCTCCCTTGAGGGTTGGGTTAAATGCAGAGAATGAATTTTGCTACATGTATGTGTATGTGACAATAAAAGTACCTTTAAAAGTTTAAAGTTTACCTTTAAAAAACGGGTGATAACGTGAGTCACACGTGAACGTGGTTCACATGTGCGGTAGTTTAAAAGCACATAATTGTTGTAAAAGTTTGTTGCTGAAAATAGCTGTAGCTTAGCTCCAAGATGGCTGACAATCGACTCGCTTCGGCTTGCTTCAGGTCCAACCCCCTATGGGTGGGTTGAAAACATGCGGAACTAGCTGGCTTGTAGTTCACTAGCTCTGGGCAAAAATGTCTCCGATGACGATCTGAGTTTTTTTTTCCAGAAACACAATACAGAAATCTCCTGTCTCAGGGGGACATGAGGGAAGGAAGCACGGTCATTCGAAAATACTACCGTGTTTCTACTGATACAAAGCTTAATGCTAATCGGTGAAGTATCCCTTTAAGATGCTGTTTTACCCGGTTGCAATGATGTAATTCTAGGAGAATACTTGTAATATTCTAGCACAGTAGTTGGCAGTGCTGTTTGGTTAATCTCTAATACAAAGACATAAACATACATATGGACTAACATTGACAAACTCTTACAGACCTTCAAGTCCTGCTCCAGACTACGGAGAAGCTCTCCGTCCACGTGGCCGGTCTGTGCAACCCGCAGGCTCTTCTGCTCTGCCTTCCGCAGGCGGTATTGCAGGATGCGGCAGTTCTTGTTTGAGCGGTCCAGGTCCCTCCGTAGCTCCTGCAGCTGGTAGACCTCCTCCTCCAGGTAGCTATCTCGCACCTCCTCCATCTCCGCCCGCAGCTCGTCCACTTCATCCTGAGAGATACAGAGGAATACGGAGCTAAAACCTTAATACCAACTCCACACTACGATTATTGACAATAATGGGGTTGGCAGTAGCTCAGTCCGTAGGGAGTTGAGTTGGCAACTGGAGGGTCATTGGTTCAAGTCCCCCCCCAACCGCTCAGGGTGCTAGTCCAGCTGGCAGCCCACTCCTTCTGACATCTCTCCATTTGTGCATGTATGGGCCTGAGCATGTGTATGTATTTCAGACCTGTGTGTAGTGATTACTAACAAACAGAGTGTAAATTGTAATTTCCCCACTGGAGATCAATAAACAGTATAAATTATTATTAAATAATGTTATGGTCCATGATAAGGTTAATTTCCAACATCTGTGTCAGTAAATGTTGTTTTTTTTCACACCAATGAAAGTTGGCATTCTGTGATGCCAATAGTAATGACTCACATGTTTACGTTGTTTTAATGTTATAATTCTGCTTTGCAAACAGCTGAAGGTACTTTTGAGTTGTGTGTGTAAAGGTCAAAGGTAATGACCTAGGTTTGTGTTTACAAAAAATATATACTTTTAAAAGGTTATTGCTGTGAATGATGTATAATGTCTAATTCTGTATTAACAATAATTTTGTTGGTCTGCAAGATAAATACTGTTTGGCAGCTCCAAAATTTGTGTATTTCTGAAGCAGTATGGGTATTAAAAAAAGCACTTAACCTGAGCAGAAGTACAGTATGTCGGTCAAGGCCACACCCCCAGCCTCCAGCTATCCCTCAAAAGCTACGGACTCAGAAATGGCACATACTAAGGAAAGCTTATATATCATATATCATATCATAAGCTCAAAAATCATGCTTTAGTTGACTATAAATGGGACCAGAATTTCCTAAATTAATCATGCTGTATTAAAGAACACTTGAAACTAGCGATTGAGACCATAAACTCATTAGGAAAATGTTTGCTAAGGTAATAAATCAAGTGAGACGTAGGATCATTTTCTCGTAGACCTCTATTTGCAACCAGTGGAGTCGCCCCCTGCTGGACATTAGAAGAAAATGCAGATGTACGCATTGACTTCATTTCCAATAACAACAGAGGGACAACGTACATTTTTCCAATTAAACAACATAACCAAAGAATGTTTAGGCATAAAGCTAGTATACAGGGAAAGATTTATCTGTAGTACAATGATAGTTTGTTTGGTATTCTATATCCACGACGTTCAACTTCCGGGATCGCTCCGGTGCTGCTGATAATTCCGCCGGATTTTAAACTCCTGTCGATTTATGAGCGCTGTGGTCAACCTTTTCTCAGATCTCTGCAGGGTAAATTGAGACAGCTAGCTAGACTATCGGTCCCATCTGAGTTTCCTGTTGCACGACTAAAACTACTTTTGAACGTACACATGTTCCACCAAAACAAGTTGCTTCCCAAGGCTATTTTGCAGCGACACCGTGGCTCTGTTGGGCACCCATAACGATTGTGATTAATGATGAAGTTTTTTTTTCCATCCTGAATGCTATGTGGAGTAGCCAGACCCTCCTCCGTGACACTGTGGAGGAAGGTCTGGCAAAGCAAGACTATTTGTTCAGTAACTTCCAGGGTATCTCTTTACCTCCGTCCTAAGGAGTCAGTTTGCTGAGTATATTACTCCTGGGATGGTTATTGAAAAGGTTTGACTGGCACCTAATAGAAGGACAATTGTATGCTGACGGGGGGTTTGGGAAGAGTGTGTCAATTAATGAAAAGTAAATCTATCCTCATTTGGAAAAGCACAGAGCCCATTGTTATCTGAGGAGGGCCCTGGAGGAAGCCGCTAATGACCTTGCACAGGGTTGGCCCAATCAATGACCAGGTTAAAAGCAGAAGCAGAGCAGCATCCTGGGAGAAGGTTTATTTTGAGAATGTCACTAATGTTTATGTGGAGTGTGCATACCGAGTCATCACCGGTACTTAGTCATCTCTTAAAAGGGGGTTAAGAGGGGATATCTTTACTGAGCAGCTGCTGCAATTAATTATTTTCTCAAGTGATACATTTCTTTTCTGGGACGTGTCAAACAAATTACAAAAATATCATTACAGTTCTCACGACCCAAGATGGTGTCCTTATAAGAGTTGTTATTACTATTGCTATTACAATTGATTGGCTATAAAAAAATATATATGCAGGCAATCAGCTAAGCAATAATTAAGTAAGATGTGGGCACTGGCTTTTAGAAAAGAAATGGTAAGATTAGATTGAGAGAAAATTCAAGCAGCAACAACTTTGATAATTAATTTATCCAAAATCATTAATTTGTTGGTATTTTGAAGATAGGGAACTTCTGGGTGACATTTTTTTTGTAATTTTCAGACAATAACAATGACTTTATTTACTGTAAACTAGACAACAGATTAATCGATAATGGCTGTAACTCTAAATTATTTTCATTATCAATTAATCAGACGATCATTTCTCAATTCAGCGATTCTTTTTTTCATCTAAAAAGGTTTTTTTAAACAGTTAAAAATGTACCCTGATACGAGTGTCACATACTGAAATGTTTTGTTTTGTCTGGCCAAACCCAGATATTTAATTTACAATGATATTAAACAAAGAAAGAAAATTTTACATTTGAGAAGCTGGCTGAACAATGACTGAAATGCAGGGCTCCAGACTAACTTTTTGCCTTGGCTACACTGGTGCGCCATTTTTCTATTTAGGTGCATCAGCACAAAATGTAGGTGCTCCAAATTTTTCCTTGCGTCGGCGTTCGAGCCACAATTTCAAGGTCACCTTTTTATCAAGCTCCATATACATTCATATATGATTTTAAACAAGAATAAGGTGTAGGTAAATACTTTTTTATTTGAAGCACAATTATACTGTATATAAAAATATAAACAAAATAGCTACTGTTTAAAAGTGCTTCCCCTGAACTGAGACCTAACATTTCATGGCTCAAAGTCTTATAGCGCCCGCCCTCCTTGCTACTGCATGCCCCTCAGATGGCCAACAACTGTAATTTGGCCTTCGCTAAACCAGCTTGCCACACTCCTTAGTATCAAAATCATCCAAACTGGCGTTACACGCGTCGTGTGTATGAAATGTCACTGCGCTGCATTGACTATGATATTCTGGCCATGGGTCACATCTCTTGCCCAGGTCCAGCAGGCTCCGTCTCACATGCTATTACTCTACAAACTGAAGTTAATTGCATTTAATAACTTCTTCTTTGTTTATCATTGTGGCGGCCGCAATAACAGAGAGTTACCAGCGGAAACACTGGTACAAATACAGGTTTGCCTCTCATGCTTAACAATAAACAGCTGTGTAAATTAACAGTTAAAACTGTAGACAAATGTCAGCAGTGTGGACCGCCGCTGTCGCCGCTGTGTCTCTCCATGTTGCTGGGGAGCCGTGTGTGAGTTAATGGGGGCGGGGCTGCGCGGAAATGAAAGATCCAAACACAGGCACAGCTTTACAGAATAAACGGGTCATAATGCAACATATTGATATAAACGACATTGCTCCGTTTGTGTAGAGGCAGCGGATGCGAGGAGGTTAGGCGCACCGGTGCAACTTAGGAAAATTTTAGTCGCACCCTTACAAATTTTGGTCACATGGCTCTAGAGTGGGACCAAATTGCTTGCACTATAGAGCCCTGAAATAGATTAATTGATTACCAGAATAGTTGGCAGTACATTTTCTGTTTACAATTAATCAACTAGTAATTGCAGCTCTAGATGAAAATGGTTGGTTGCGGGCACAAAAATCAGTTTCCTGGTGTTGTGCAAATTATGTGTTGTAGACACAATAACACAGGTGGGAGTCCCCTCCATGACCACATCTCTTCATGCTATCAAAAGAAATATAATCTAAAATAAAACCTGGAGGTGTCAAAGTAAAATAAATGTGATAAACATGTTTTCCATGAGCAGTGCTGGTGTAGCAGTTTAGGGGATTCCCAGACATTTTGGGGCATGGGGGGGAAGGGGAGGTAGAAAAGTTCACCACAGAGTCCCAGCTGGCAAACTGACCGCCAGGCAGGAGGGTGTTTGAACCCCACACACATGGGACATCTGACTGTTATCAAGTCCTGTGGGATAAAGCCATTACAGCCAGAGCCAGTAAAGCTGATTAACTCTGTTTCCACCGAGCCAGAGAGAGACACACACAGACATGCGTAATCAAGTTTGAAATAATACTCAGAGTAACATGCAAATAAACCTGTCTCCCATTTTTTTTTTAAACTGCAAGATTGTTTGCCGCATTATCTGTTAGCCTCCCCTCCCCAACTCATGGGGATAGCCTACTTAAAGAGGGGGGAAGGGGGGGGGGGATCCTGCATGTAATCTTCAAGCAGGATCTTCATACAATATGTAAAATACCACTATGAAACGTTGATAAACAAAAAAATGAATAAAACCTACTGTGCATCTCTGAGTACAATCTGTTCACTTCATTACAGGAGATAATGTTGCTCGGGTGTCCCAGATACAACCAGAGGAGGGGGGGATAAAATGTTGAGTATTTTTGTCAAAATAAGACTTTGGTGATTTGACAGCAACAATATATATTTAAAAAAGGCTAAGGACACATCAGGGTGAAGCCATTATCAATAAAACTCCCATCAATAAAGGTCAAACCCACAGGCAAGACCGGGAAGGGTAAAAAGACGACATGATGGATGGAGAGTAGACAGAGGGACATCATGGGTATGACAGCTGGGCATTAAACAAAATGGGTTTAGATTTGAATAATGTATACATTTAGATTATGCTTTCAATCAGTTTTTTTTTTTTTAAGTTGCTCAAGGACACTTAAAAAAACAGGTGATGGTTGGGATTGAACCCGTCACGGTCCTGTAAAAGGGACAGTTTCGGGTTCTCTTTGGGAAACAGCTGCTTCTGGTATAGGAACTATGAGCCTTGGGGAAAAGGGTGTGTTTTTAAATATAGACTTTGAAAGATGTGTTTATATGAAACATGCAACAAATAAGCAAAGTAGCAACGTTTGCCCGCCGTGTAACTTTGAAATAACATCATCATACCTTGAGGTAGTCGTTTTCAGATCTCAAATCTTCCACCTCCCGTAGCAGGTCCTCCTCAGTTACATTCTTGGTGCCTGGCAGTCTGATTTGTGAGCCTGATGAGGGTTTCTCCTGCTTGCGTTTCTCTCCGTGCGCCCCCTGAGCGGGCTGAGCCTGAGACATGCTTCCCTTCGCGGAGGAAGCCTCGGTTGTGCGCAATGGAGCTACAGCAACCGTTCCGGTCGCTTCAGTCCGCAGCGGATTATCGCCTCCCACCTGATCCCGGTCACTGGAGCCGGTACCGGACTCGGCGTCGCTGCTAGCGGCCGGTGCCAGCCTTTGCTCGTCAGACAGCGGCTCAGACGGGCAGTCTGACAGGTCTGAGCTGCTGTCAGTCTGGCTGACCCGGCCCAGAGGCGCTGCGGTCGGTACCCGGATCGGGGATCCATGGCTGAGAGGGCCTGGGGAACCTGAGGCTAGTTTCCCCTTCTTGCCTTTGGCGAGGATCGGACTGCTGGTGCTGTCCGCTTTGACGCCAGCGGGTTTGGGCTCGGCCGCCGCATGCTGGAGCACCTTTACGGGTTTTTTTGCGAGAGAAGACTTGGTGTTACTTTTTGCCGTGGCTGTTTTCTCTTTCGCCCCGGTTGTATTGCGTCTGGAGCTGCGGTTCGGATGGACCAAGGGCACTGAGGCAGACTGCTGCTGCTTGCTGATTTTGGGCGATTTTGGTACGATGGCAGGTGGTTTGGTGGAGCGAGAGTGCACATCCTTGAGGAAAGGTCTGGCCGGGGAGGGCACTCGGTTCAGTCTCTTCTTCTCCAACTGGTGGTTCTGCGGTTTGGTGTCGCTGCCAGAGCCATTGGAGCTCTCCATTATACACCGACACCGGCAGCAGGAGGGCGATGGAGAAAATGATCAATCCACAGCAGCGCGGAAAATCTCTCACATGCGAAACCAGAAAAACAGCCAGGTTGCTTTACCTTCTTCCTTGTTGGACTGGGGATGCGCATCCTGCGCCGTGCTTGATGTTTTACTCCATCTCGTCTGCATTCACCAGGTTGTCATTGTAGTCCCCTCTGCTTGTAGCCCCTTTGGAGGAAACACTGCAACAAAAAAAAGGATTACTGGGACGGATGGGATGACAGGTTGCATCTGCAGACAGGGCTATTAAGGCTCAAGTTAGAAAGAAAAGAGTCAATAGGAGTCACATCAGCCCTCTTCTTCTTCTGTAGATCGGGTCTCCATTTCTGTTACACCCGGACAGTGAGTGTTGGGCCCCCGCGTCTCGTACCCCTTAATATCTGACATGTAAGATCTGCAAACGCTGCGGTGTAAGGCTCGAAGTGATTTCCTGCGCGGCGCATGCGCTGCTGCCTTACAAGCGCCCAAGCACACCCCTTGTTTTCTCTGGGACCAGGCGGGACCAGGTCTGACACGCTTTGGTGCGCATGCCCTAATGACACACACTCTATTGGCTATTGTCCACCTACAGATGAGGTGCAGAGATGGATTGAAGAGGTACCAATACTATCCTCTTCCAATGGCAAACCTTACACTCATTATCTATGAATCAAATCAATGGGTTATTCCCACAACCTCAATCTACCATATAGTATCTGTACTATAAAGTAAAAACATCACTTCAACAGCATCTTTCAATGACTTGAACCTCTTAAGTCGAAGAAAAGCCCAAATTAAATTGAAGCATTTCTTTGAATTATCATCTCCTGGAATCCACAACCCACTTTTGTAAAGACAGTCAATAAAATAATAAAATCAAGACCATAAGCTGGTAATAAATATAGATATCTTTAATTGCATTTCATTAGTTTAAGAATGCCACAAGTTATAAATACCACAAATCTGCTTTCAACATGCCAAACCTTTTCCAAGACGTATAACAGGTTTATTACAAGTACAGTCATCCATCTTAAAGTATACACATTTCAATTAAAAGCATTTTTTAAAATTTATATTTAAAACACTAAGTAGTATAAGGCTTGGCTATTATAACAAAGACCACAGGGTTAGTTCCAAATGCTAAAAGTCAAGGAGGGACAAATGAAAGGATGCATTCCACAAAACAATATGAAAAGAAGTTTGTGTGTAATAAAATTGCAAAGTTGCAGAAAATGTGTATGGTTGTTTGCTGGCTAATAATCTTTTTTCAAGATGTGCATGGATGTCAGTGGTAGTTTTGTCTCAGTTTTTTGTTTTGGTGTGA
Organism: Percina caprodes; assembly: GCA_013375575.1. Taxonomy (NCBI): domain Eukaryota; kingdom Metazoa; phylum Chordata; class Actinopteri; order Perciformes; family Percidae; genus Percina; species Percina caprodes. Next base: position 4,272,985 of record JABXJD010000030.1, on the reverse strand, counting down.
AACTACTTATTTGTTATAATACATCATGTGCCACTTTAAGTTCACAGAAGCTTAACCCTAAAATAAAAATTCAACAAAAAATCTATTTAACCAATAGCAAGTCAGTTTAGGTCATTTTAGATCAGGTGGGCTCTTCCTTACACGTAAAAACAAAACAGAAACACTCATGGTGCTACAATATTGCATTCATTTAACAAAAAAGAAGGAAGAATTAAATGTTTTTGAATATCTATGAACAAAGGATAACATGCATAACCTAGTGTTTTAAAAAAATGCACAAGAAATGGGATACACCCATACTGGTTTGTAACAAACTGCCGAATCATAAATAAAACCTTCTGACCTCCTCTTAAAAATACAAACATCCCCTTCAAGCATATGAAGACATTGCTTTATCAATTTGTTATGAAACTAGACCCAAATCTGCAATAACAGCCTGTCAAAATGAGTAGATATGAGGGGATCAAAGTTTCCCAAGTCATTCAAATACTGAACAAACCTTTCAGCACTTTCCCCCCCACAAAAGAGATACTTAAACATTCTTCTTTAAGCTGTATATGAATTCAGAGAGAAAACTAAACATTTTGCCATATTAGTAACAAAACCAAAACAAAGGCAGAAACCATGTGTGTTTACAAGCTACTTATTGTCTCTACTCCCTTTAAAAAGCCAGTAACACACATAGAGAATGCCCCTGTAAAAACACCAATACCTCAAAGACTACATTATCCATCTCTCCTTGCATCTCCATCCCACTTCAAAAGGCCGTGGAGGAATTCAGAGTGGCCACTACCGAGGCAACATTGATCTTTACTAAACTACAAATCATGTACTTCTGCATGTAAGCTTAACTAGGTAAGATGGATTGTAGTGCAAAACATTACAATTTATACAAAAGTGAAATGAGCCGGTTCAGCTACTTTAACACTTTAAGGCAAAGGAAAACAAACTGATATGATCCACCATCACACAACCACCTACTGATGGCCACAACTATCTGCACTTTGTCCAGTCATTACAGCAACATACCATATTTACATTATGTGCTTTTGTTTACCTCAAGTCACTTTGTCACTTAGGTAATAATACCTAGCAATAAGAATATAAAACTATTGTTCCTAGATCCAGAATTCAAACTAAGAAGAAGAGACGTAAAATATAGTTGTCCCTTTTCTGTAAGCTAGATGATGCTGAGATACCAGATTGTTGGGGCAACAAAGTCAAACTTAGTGTACAGTATGTGTGATGAATATTCTTTAAAAGAAAGCAGGAAACTGTATGGCCCTCAATAATCACCCTCTTAGTAAAATGTGCAACTGCTACCAGAAGGCTCTCTACCTCAAAGGCACCTGCAGGGCACAGCTAGCCTAATGGTTTGAGGAATGAGGTAGTCTGGGTCAAGTTTAGACAGAAGCGTTGGTAGGAAGTCGTGATTCACCTGGCCTAAGCGTTAGTGTGGTACATGTCATAGTGTACAGCTACGAAACAGGAAAAGAAACCGGGAAAGATAATACTAGTTGTTGAGAGAGTCCATGAATCTTACATCAGCAGTCAATAATTCCAAACTGCTGCTGTTTGCTGCCCACTTGTGGTCAGATAGGTAGTCTGCATGACTGTGTGTGCATGACCGTGTGTGCGCATGTGCAGGCGCGCGTGTGTGTGTGTGTGTGTGTGTGTGTGTGTGTGTGTATGTGTGTGTGTAGGATGGGGGACCACTCTGACTCTCAGCAACAGCGCATGCGGGGAGGCGGCAACTCCGGAGGCACTTCCGGTTCAGGCTGCAGAGACAGGACACTGTTGGAAAACTCTGTGTTAGGAACTTCCAGAGGCATCTGTGGTATCAGGAAGAAGAGGACAAATCAGGAAACACGTGGTTGATGCATTGAATATTTAGGCAGTGTGCTTTAGATCCACAATGATTTATTTAGTGCCATGGCTGAATAAGCCTCAGTTTGCAGAAAAGACATATAAGGAAGCTTTAAGGAGCTAAATAATCACAGGGTCTTGATAATATTCCTGTGACTGTTTACTATAATAATCTTATCTGATGAACATTAAAAAAATTCTGGCAGAAGGTGTTGAATTTAGTGGGGCTAAGACACAGCCCAGTATTATACTGACTTCTCACTTGGATTATTATTGGCTAATATTAGACAATATTATCAGCTGATATAATCTTAACATATACAGTATATATCAATATCAGGACATGTCGGCCAAGAAACTGCGGCACAAAAATGCAAAAGATGTGTTTACAGTAATTTAGTAACAGTGTCACTATTACATAATTTGTCACATTAATCAAATCTGACTAATGATATGCTTTTATTTAAAAAAATTAACATTGATAGAATCTACTGGGGGACAAAACTAGCACCATCCACCCTGGTAGATGCGCTTCACTCACCAGCCGGAAAAAACAATGGTAACCTATTGGTAAACTGGTGAAATGTGAACATTCACTAGCCATTGGTGGTCAAGCACACTAGGCTCTACTGATAACACACCAACCTTGCTAAGGATGTCATCCACAAGCTTTAGGAAGATCTCATCGACATTGAAATTATCCTTGGCACTAGCTTCGCAGAAGCGCATTCCGCTTATTCGAGAGGAAAACTGCACAAATAGCACACATTGAGTAAAATTAGTGTCAGCAAAAAGCAAATTAATTCCACAGGGGAGCAGAAATGAAGCTGAACAACACAACTGGAAACTTCATAAAAAACTCTCTCCTCTAGATTTAATGCAACTTATTGATAAGCTATACATAACGTCAGTTTATGAAGGAGGGCTTACGTGTTATTAGTGTGTCATTTAAGTACATAACGTCCATATTCAAAGACAACCCACCGGCATATGGAAAGCTTCTTCTTACCTACATTCTGGACTTTTTTTTATTTCCCTGTAATTGTTTGTTCCTTAACTTTTAAGCTGTTCTGCTCATAATACATATGAACACATATACTATTGCATATTCTTCTAGATAATCTGATATCAAATTTATAGAAACAGATGAGGTTTGGTTATATTATGGTGAATGGAAGCATTTGTGTGTTAAACGCACCCTCTCTCCCTGCTGTCTGGAGATGATACGATCAGATTCACAGTCCAGCTTGTTCCCGACCAGGAGAAGTTCAGCTTCCTCGGAGGCGTACTGACACAAAACAGAAAGGAGACACATCAGGAGACACATTGGTGTCCATGTCAGCTGATAAAGTTACATTTCAACTATTCTTCCCAGTAAATTTCTTGGACACAATTGTTAGAAAAATAAAGGGAACACTATCATTTTTTAAATTTATGTTATGGGTTGTGTAAATCTCAAATATAAATATCAGTATCCAAAATCCAGTAGCTGTCGGGCTATAATTGAAATGGTGTTTCTGCAAAGAGACACCTTGAAAAACACCTATAGCTTGTGTAACTGCTGCCAGTGCTGGCGAGCTTAAAGACAAAGGTAGAACTAAAAGGTGAATATCACAGGAGGTATGAATGGGTTGGCAGTTATTGGAAAGAATTCCTATGCAGAATGCAAAAAATTGTTTTGTCACAAGAGAAAGGTTCAAAAGTTGTAACATACTTTCTGGCATAATGGCAGATAACACCCCCAAGGACAAAAAAATCATGTCAGTTAGTTTACCTTGTCTATCATTTTCATCCATTTTGGTAGGTCGTCAAAGGTCTCCTGCTTTGTGATATCATACACAAGCACTATTCCCTTGGCGCCTCTGTAGTAGGCTGATGTGATGCTGTTAAACCTCTCCTGGCCAGCAGTGTCCCTGGATGACATGAATGAAACCCAATATAATTAAAAGTCTGCAGGGTCACCAAGACTTCTCTGAATACCAAACAGTTGATTGACTGTTTTGATCAAAGGTACTTTTTATTTATTAAAAATGACTATGATGAATAGGAAGAAGTTTCAAAAAGAAAAACTAAGACGGACAACAAAATGGGGGAGGACGAATCAGTTTTGTGACAAGTCATAACAAATACGTTATTAATAAATAATGCTAAAATTACATTCAAATCATTTCAGTGTCTTTAGTTAGTATGTACAGCATTGATTTTAAAACACAGAATCCCACTTTGTGTGGGTTAAATCTGGTATCCACATTATCACACTAGCTAAAAGACAACAAACAGAAGAGTTTTGTTCAAAAATTAGATTTGAGGAACTGATTGCTAACTCTGTAACACTAAAGTTTAACACCCCCTCCCATTAAGCACTATATGCAATATATAAACATTTCATAAATGGTTTCCAACTACCCATAACGTTTGCACATAAGTAATATGTATACATAATATACTATAATAACTAATAATAAACAAGTGTTTTATTCATGTATTTGTCAACAACAAGAACTCTTCTTGTGGCAAGTGGAAGCTGGTGTATAAACCCATAAAAGACAATACATTAAGGAAAAACAAACACAAAAAAACAGCTGTAATAATGTCAAATGTCTTCAGAAGAGACTTTATAATTGTTATAAATACTACACACACACACACAACACAACTACATTATAGTGTGTTTACCATTACCATTTGTTATGTTTACATAATGCTTTTAAATGCAGTGTTGCCATGAACTCAAAATGAAAATTAGAGTTTTAAAGCAATAGCAGCTATTATACATCCACGATCAATAAGAAGCTCTGGCACTTGAAATTAAACCAAACTAAATATAAAGCATTTTGGAAATTAACTCTTCATTTTAAAAATGTACAAGGTGCAAAGATATTTTCAAGTGCATGTATGGATTCATTTGAGGTTATGTTATGATTCAGCAGATCATCTGAGGCTGGGTGAGCAGCATGATAAGCAGATTGAGCTGCACTCACAGTGCAGTGTTACTGTACCTTCAGCCAGTTAGTCTCTCCCTGTTCCCATTGTGAGTCACAGTCAGGCATATGAGCAGAAGAGCGGACAGAGACACAGCAGCACAATGGCAGGGTTAGGTAAGGCCGGGCGTAGCAATGATGGAGCTTGATGTGAGCAATTCAACGTGAAAGACGAGACACAATGAGGAGGATCATCTTCAACGGACAGATCAGGTAGCATGGTGGGCAGAGGAACGGGGAAAAAACGGGACGTGGTAAAGGGTACATGTGATGTTAACGTGGGCGGGTGCAGTCATTTAGTCAGTTAGTTGCTACCATTAAAAAGGCCAAAAGAGATCACTTCAAATGTAGGTGTAGTTTCTAAAATACTACAAAGTAAGTATTCTAATTTAAGTGTACGCATACACAAATGATGATGGTGACATGCTATTTCCCTTATAACTGCCAGCAAGGAGCTTCATCAGGAGGGCATATCACATAAAGATGTTCAAGCTGCCCTGACCAACCAGTAGCAGCTGCTACAGTGGCTTTCCACTCGCAAACACCACTAATAATTGCAGTGACTGAATTGCGCAACAAAGTCACACATGCCACTACCAGGGTATGAATAAGGTTAAGTGTTTTGCCTTAGTTTTACTCTTGAACATTGTGTTAGAAGAAAAGTGCAATTAAACAAATGTGTGTCTTCTGTGTGTTTTTTGTAAGTCATTCAACCAAATTACTGAAACAAATTCAACAACAGTAACTGATGTTACCAAAACTAAAAGGTACTGCCAACTTTAGACAACAACATGGTGAGTATGAATGATAATGTGTGCTCCACATGAAGCTAAAAGTTCTATTCCCACTTCAGCCACAAGTTTTTCATATAAAGCTTTAGATAAAAAAAAAATACCTCATGGCATATTAATGTTGACAAAACATGTAATAATGGCATTTTTAAGAAGTATTCTTTTGCACATGCATTACCTACTGTACAAAGCTGAGAGGCATCAGTAAGCCACCAGTAGTTGTTTGTTAGAGCAGCCAGCAGGGTGACAGACAGACACAGGAAATGCACCATGCAGAGGAGTAAAGGAACTGTAGACTTCTGTTCAATTACTCACCATATCTGTAGTCTGATCTTCTTCCCTCTAAGCTCTACTGTCTTGATTTTGAAGTCAACTCCTAAGAGGGGAAATCAGAAACACACTTTTTTTTAAACAAGCTACATGGAAAAAAAAATTGACTTCTCTACTTTCCATTATGGGTGTCTGTCTGGTTAAATTCTATTTTTATTTGATGGTATATCTGTGATTAAGGACAACAATATTAGTGACGAGCTGTATGAATGAGCTGAATGACAGGGCACAAAATGGAGCTCTGCCATAGCAGCTGCTTGTGTGACTATTTTGGGATTGGACACTATGACAGACTGTTGTTTGGGTCACAGGACTGTTTAACCAATTCCACTTATGTAGGTTTTCGTGTGATTTAAGATGGCAGCATATATTATCACGGCACAGACAATTGTCACAAGGTTTTCAATTTAAATCACTCAGTTGAATGGTGATTTTTTTATATATATACATACACACACACACACACACACACACACACACACAACACATAAGAGCTGTGTCAGCTCTTATCGGTTTAGGTATGGAGATGGCATTCAATGATGACACTCGATGGTACAAGAAGAAATTACCATTTGCAAATTAAGTTAACTAATTAACTAACTAATTACTGGACAGCTGCAGATGCTGTCCAAGTAACAAGTCTCTTCCTTGCTGTATTGGGCAACATCCCTGCTAGACATCCCGTCTAACAACCTAAAAAAAATGCAACAACTACCCAAAACACTATTTCAACCTTCAAGCGTGTGTTTGTCTAACATTGGTTGCTTTATTGCAATATAACGTTAGTTTATTAGCTAAGACAGATTTGTTAGCTAGCTAACATTAGAACAGTGTTGTTGTAGTTACCGTTAGCTTTTAAGTTACCGTAGCTAGCTACAGCCAGTGGTGTAAGGTCTGTTCAGTCCATTACACAGACGAAAATATCTTAATTCTGTCCAGCACATGGCTGTTTAAGTGTATACCATCCAGTAAGTAGACAGAGCCCAGATAAATGCTGTCAATAAAAACTTGACAAAAACAAGCCCCGCAAACGCCTCCTGTCCTCACCTACAGTCGACTTGCAAGCTTCGCAGAAAGTGTCGTCGGTAAATCTCTCCATAATGCTCGTTTTACCAACACCACGGGAGCCAATAATGATAATTTGAAGTTTAAAATCAGCGGGTCTGGGAGGCATCTTCCTGCGGCGCGACTGAGCCCCTAGAGCGGGGGAAGAGTTCGTTGAGCCCCCGCCACCACCGGCGGCCCTCCGTTGTATGTCATATCTAGAATCCATCAGTAATTCCACATTTGTACTTACAAGAAAGACAGACAAACGCGCCTAAACTCGTATACTCTCGAAACAATTTTATATTTACAACTTTCTTTCGTCTCAGTAGAAGTTTGCGAAAGTTTGTCACTCGCCGACAGTTGTTGTTATTTAGCCATTAGAGACCGGAGCCGTCATGACGTCATTAACCACATTACAATACACTTCCGCTTCCGTCGCTTCATCGCAATTTAATATATAATTTAAACAAAAAATAGAAATATTAAATATAATTTTCTAAATTGTGAGTTTTTTCTTTTTAAAAAATGTATGTGGTTCGTAGTGAATTTAGAACAATATTTTTACTCTGAAAAGTCTAATCGGTTAGGAGGATTTTTTACTTACTTTTAAATATCTTCATAGATCCACACACAGATAGTTGGCCGTAAGTGTATAGGCCACAGCCAGCTGAAGTCCCCTGACCCCCAACCCAAATAAAAAAAATCTGATATTCAACAGCTGCGTATCAATCAACATTTCAATTCTTGACTACACATACGACAGTTGACCTATATATCTTTATTAGTGTTTTTTAAGTTAGTAAAGAAGAAGTCAACATACTCAGTTTTTTATACCATCAGGAAATGAAACTGTGACTTTTGAATGCCACTGCCAATAGGCTTCAGCAAAAATATGTTTCAAAACAAATTATATATATTTTTTGTTTTGTTCAGCAGTCAGCTCATCCATTTCCTTTGTGGGTTGGGTTGTGGGAGAATAATGTAAATCAATAGTCCACTTTTTTAGTCTGCATGCTGACTTTGTAACCTTTCCACCTGCTAGGATGTATCACTTCTTTTCACTTTGTGCAGTGTGCAGTTTTTCTGTACCGGAATATCTATATATCTATATTGTACTTTTTACTGCACTAGATTTATTTGACAGTTCTAGTTAACGTTACTAGATACTTTGTAGATTACTAATACAAAATATAAATTAACTAATATATTTTGATTTATTATTACCCAGCAACAAAGCTCTAGCTTTACCAGCTACAACATTAATGCAATGTACATATGTGGTAAAGCTAATACTTTTACTTGAGAAAGTTTTGAATGCAGGACTTTTACTTGTAACAGAGCATATTTACGCTGTAGTATTGCTACTTTTGTACTTCTTTCACCACTGGCCAGCTGCATGCAGCGACAGTTCTACTTGCCTTCTTTGTCTTAAAAACGGTACCGTAATTCTGCCACATAATTAATAATTAGGTTGGAGCCGTTATATTTTATTTATATAGCGTTATTGTTAATAATTAAGTTGGGACAGTTACATTTTATTTATATAACTTAATATAAACACAATTCACTGCAGCCATTAGTGTTTCGCATTCGTGGTGTACTTTGTCTTTGGCGGCACCCGTAGCCTGCGACATCGGATGACGTTCCACCCGAGAAGGAGTTCTGTAATCCTCACGTCGACGAAACATCACCCACAGCTATTTATTGATAACAAATTCGTTATACCTCATCAAGTAAATTAACAACATGGCTGCTCAAAAAATAAACGAAGCTCATGAGCACATAGCTAAAGCTGAAAAATGGTGAGTTACGATAAATAATCTCGTTTCTTTCCTTCAAAGGAAGCAGCAGTGTGTTTAACAATAATGTTAGCTAACGTTAGCTGTAAAGGCCACTGTGGCATTTTCACCAGGGTTATGCGACATAAATGACATTATTTTGGCATCGTCAGTTTATTATAAATGGATTTATTATACAAAGATGGGCCACAATTTTGCATTATTCTGTAATTGTCAAAAGTATGTTCATGCAGCCGTTTAAAGTTTGCACATAATTATGATGTTTTTTGTAGCTTAAAGACAGGTCTAACAAAGTGGAAGCCTGATTTTGACAGTGCTGCGTCAGAATACGCCAAAGCAGGTAACGTACAATTAATGTTATTCTTTAATATGGAGTCGTTTAACAAATAGCCCACATTTTAACTCTAACTGTCTATGTGTTATTTAGCTGTGTGCTTCAAGAATGCGAAGCAGTATGAGCAAGCGAAAGATGCTTACCTCAAGGAAGCTGAATATCACACAGAAAACAAGACGTATCCTCTCTGTAGTCTGGCCACATTTGCATGACATTATACTGCTGCCTATTTTTGTAATTTCCTTAACTTGTCCTACAGGCTTTTTCATGCTGCAAAGTAAGTATCTTGTGTTACAGCCCCAGTATTAAGTCAGCAGCAAACAAACACAAAATAACATTTTATTCAAACTCTCTTTCTTTTATTTCCCAGGGCTATTGAACAGGCTGGTATGATGATGAAGGTGATTGCAGATTAAACATTAAAGTCCTTAACAAGTAGATGTTAGTAAACCATCTGCAGCAGGTTTGTAACTCTGTTGTGTTTGCATTGCAACAGGAACAAAAGAAGATGCCAGAGGCCATCCAGTACATAGAGAAAGCCTGTATGATGTACATGGAGAATGGGACTCCTGACACTGCTGCCATGGCCCTGGACCGGGCTGGAAAGTAAAAAGAATCCTCTTATTTAACTACACTAAAGAAGTTTGACCTTAGGTGAAACTTAAATATCTCAAATGTTAACTGTTAGTGTTATTATGTGACACTGTACCTTTTAGTTCTGATTAAAATCCTGCCACTAGAAGAGAATACGGATGTAATGCAAGGCTAGCTCTAGGAGAAAAAAAGATTTAGCCTTTTCTTTCATCTAAAAACACCTTATTTTTTTGTTCTTCCCCAGACTGATAGAGCCTTTAAATCTAGAGAAAGCTGTGGACCTGTATCAGAAGGCAGCTGGCGTGTTTGAGGTGAAATTAATCTAACAAAACCGGAATTAATCATTTAATTGATGTGGATTGTTGATTTTATTACTTTTTGCTCATATACATCCATGTTTTCTCTCCATAGAATGAGGACCGCCTGCGTCAGGCCGTTGAACTGCTGGGGAAAGCCTCCAGACTTCTGGTCAGGCTAAGAAGGTAAAGGAAATGAAGCTAAGGTAGAGGGGACAGTCACCTGTGCTGCCAAATTGTAGGTGGTGTTTTTTTATGAAACGCAGGACCAGTTGTAGCTGTCCTGTTGATATAGAACGCTGAATCTTTCCCACAAATAAAGGAGTTAAAGCTGATTTAAATATTTTAAATATTCACCTGCCACTGTGACAAATGGACACAACAGCCCCAAAGCTGTCTCTGTAAATAATGTTAAACTACGGTACCTGCTCTTCATCATTCCTCGCTCTGTTCTCGTCTTTCTCACCAGGTTGGATGAAGCATCAGTCGCGCTGCAGAAAGAGAAGAACATGTACAAAGAGATTGAGAACTTCCCCATGTGCTTCAAGGTGGGTTACTGTTGCTTTTATTACATTCTCTATGTATCTTATCAAACTTTTTTTTTTTTAATTTACCTATCACCTTTATCAAACTTATATGTTACCACAGTCAGATTGCATTGAATTGACCAGTTAGGGGATGTTATGGTGACTCCAACCTGCAACCTGTATTGCTCTCAGTTAATCAATATACCTGGGCAGCCTAACCCTCACCTCTGACATCCTATGAATGGAAACTTATCAAAATAGAATAAAACATATGATGTAGTCAGTGCATATTAATCATACATGTTGCTCTGGGCTTTTCATTCTTTAGAAAACAACTGCTCAAGTGCTGGTTCATCTTCATAGAGGGGACTTTGTAGCAGCTGATAAATGTGTCAGAGAAAGTTACAGGTATGTTTTTATCACACTCTCATTTCTGTAATCAGTAGCCTACTGGAACTACAAGGAACCAAAGTTTCTTTGGGCAAGGCATTAAAACCCCCCCTGCTAACAACTGATTTCCTGCAGTCAAACGGAAAACCTTTTCTGCCTCATAGTGAAAAGTTGATCGTATGCAAAGGCTCTCTTGGGAGATTGTTTACCCCTGACATTACCTCACATTCATGGTGTAATGCTTCTGCCACTTAAAACTGAGCATCATTACATGAAGTAACTCCTGGTCTCCACCAGTTTGCCAGGCTACAGTGGAAGCGAAGATAGCGTTGCCATGGAGACGCTACTGCAGGGCTACGACGAGCAGGACGAAGACCAGGTTTACCGTGTGTGCAACTCACCTTTACTGAAGTACATGGACAATGACGTGAGTACCTTATAATTACAAATAAATGCGTTGTATGTATGTATATGTTCATATATCAGAATATGAGTCATACTGCTCCATTGGGCTGTGATTATGGGCAGTGTTTCAACCAAACCAGGAAAGAAAAGGCCTCTGCATTCAATTGGATAGACTTACAACCAATCAGAGCAATGAAGTATGTGATGTATGTTGAACTTTTGATGAATCTTGTAGAAAGGACGGCACAAACATCTTTCTGATCAACAAATGCCTTGATCGCGGTTCTTTGTCCCTCTTTTAAAATGAATGTGCTGTCGATATCTTTTATAACAGACACGATGGCGGAATCTACACATCTCAATTCTCCAGCGGCAGCTGTCTTTGTTGTAAACTAATTCAACCCAAGCACTATTTGGTGATGTGGTTGATTACGTTTTGTTGCTCATCTGTCCATCATATAAAGCCCGCCCTGACAATTTGATTGGTCCAAACAGCTCTGGTTTGAGCATGCACAACGGATCAAGTCCTGACCGAACTTCCCGACCTCAAATGTTGTGGGTGGGGCTAAATTCAGCTGGCATCCAGGCTATCAAAAAGCTGCTCTTCCTGGGAAAAAACTCAGTGATTCACTTTAAGATAAAAGGTTGTTGCTCCGGACAGGATTAAAATTACAGGAGGACCAGCAAGTTCACACACAAAAACACACACAAAAAGACAGCACCAAAACTCTTCTAACTTCTCAAAAAGCTGTGTTCATGTACAGTATGTCAATCCAAGTAAGGCAAGGTAGCTTTATTTGTAAAGCACATGTCAGCAACTGGGCAATTCAAAGTGCTTTACATTACATATTATAGAGCAATAAAACATTTAAGAACAGACAAAATACAACAATAAAAGTTACAGAGCAGTATAAGAAATGAACAATTATTTACAGAAAGGCAGCATCAAAAAGAAAGGTCTTCAGCCCTGATTTAAAATAACAGAGTAGTGGTGGACCTGCAGTTTTCTAGGACTTTGTTCCAGATATGTGGTCCATAAAAACTGAACCTAAAACTGAAGGTAGAAGCCCATCCATCCATCTTTGTCCGCTTGAAGGAAAAAGGTGATTGAGAAAATATGTTTGCAGGGTCTTTAAAAATCTGAGCTCTATTGACTCATTGTATTCCTCGGTGCCTTACAGTATGCCAAGCTAGCCATTTCCCTGAGGGTACCTGGAGGAGGAGGAAAGAAGAAGAAGGCTGCTGCTGCTCCACAAGGTGGTGCTAGTGGGGCGACAGCTGCCGCCGAGGACGAGGATGATTATGAGGGAGGGCTGTGTTAGCCTGGAGCCTCCAGAGTGCCAACACTATCCATGTGCTGCTTCACCACTACACCCTCCTTGTACAAGTTAAAAACCTTGACAAATTCTTTGAGCTCTGAAGCCCAGATGTGTGGCTGTTTTATTGTGCAAGAAAGAAGAAAAAAGCTACTTAAAAAAAAAACAACAGTTGGGGTTGCAGAGGAGTCGACCCAAGTTTAAGCAGCCTTTTTAATTTGTTTCCTTGAGGTGGATCTTCAGTGTAATTAAAAATCTTCAATGTTCAATAATGTATGGAAGCCTGTTGTATGTAAATCTCTTGTCTCTGTGAAGCTGTACATTTTACTCTTGTTGTTGAGTCTTAAGAGTGCTATAGGTATAATCAGAAATACTCGTTAAATATGTTTAATGAGTTTGTCAGTGTATAGGTGTTTATTTGTACAGAGTTAAATTATTCAGTATTCCTACAGCCTGTTGAAAATGTTACTGGAACAATATGCAATCCGTTTGTAAATGCACGTTTAGAATAATGCAATGATAAATCAAAGCTAATAATAGCGCTTATTCAAGTTATCAAGAAAATGAAAAGAAAGATACAATTCCTGAGGGTGCAGCTTGTGGCCAATTGTAGACTGTGTGTGTGACCTTACACTAAAATGGCTTTGTCTTTATTTCCAATTTCTATCCTCAAATTAAAGTGACTAAAGCATGAAAAAGGGGCCATTCAGCAATGCATTTCCTCCTAATAATTTCCTCTTCAAAGCTGAATTTGTGTATTTCTGATTTAGCTCGTACTGTAAATGTACTGTGAGAAGCACTAGGAGGAGGCCTTGGGGAAGACCCAGGACTAGGTGGAGAGATTATATCTCCAACCTGGCCTTGGAATGCCTTGGGATCCCCCAGTCAGAGCTGGTTGATGTGGCTCAGGAAAGGGAAGTTTGGGGTTCCCTGTTGGAGCTGCTCCCCCTGCGTCCCGATACCGGATGAAGATGGATGGATGGACTGTTAGGGACAATATTATTTACATGCTAATTAAAATTATTTGGTTACCACATAACTAACGGTGATAAAGGGATTGTTAAAATGTTTTATTTGTGCTGTTGCCCACTTCTTGTATATTCCTCAAAAGCATATCTCCAAATGTTGCACATGCATCAATAAACATTTCCATTGTGTGGCATTTTATGGTTTCTGTGCATTCTCTAAAATGAGTTAGTGGACCGATTTTCCATCTTAGTGAACAGCGGCTGCAGACGTCTAGCCCAAAATGGCCTCTGACAGACATGTAATGACTGTGTAGCTTCCCAAGACCTATTTAGCTTTAATGAGGCTAATGCTCTTCCTGTTAAGCGATATTTAATGCATACACATTCATGCTACTTTTGTAATGCCCTCTCATTATCTGTGATGCTTCCGTGCATTAGCAAGATCAAGACTGGACTTGAGTTTATGTACATAAACTTTGCCATTGGTGAAAATAAAAATGCTTAACTGTTCCTTGTGTGGGTTAATACCCAAAGTGTTCCTTAAAATAATGTGTACAGTATTTACGAAAGACTTCATTATATTGTGCAATATGTGAGTTGACTTTGTATTGCAGTTCACCACTTTAATATAAAATAGAGCTGAGGTGTCCATTTTAGAAGGCCTTGAGGGAAAAATCTATTTACCTACGAGTGGCCCTTATTAATTTTATCACAATTAGGCTTAGTATCTTTTCTTTTATTGTCCATTTTATTCATGTGGATTTGTTATTTTATCAACCTGTTTATAATGTATGTATGTTGTGTATGATGCCTTTAAGCTACAAAGACCTTGAATTTATATAATTGAATCTATAGATCTATGCAACCCATACTATACTTTCTTAACCCATTTACATGCCATATCTTTTCTAATAATTAATTTCCTTCCCCCTCCTTATCAAACACCTACACACATTGCACATATGCATGCAAGTATATATATGGTGGGCCATATTGATTTACCTCCAACACACTAAAAATTCCATTACTTATACCCCTTGGTTTTCCTCATATTCTCCTTTACTGCCCAAGAAACTGATGTGTTAAAATAAAGTTAAAGTGAAAAATATAGTACAAGTTCAAGAAATATGGTCAGTGCAGTAGTTTTGGTTAGTGGTGATGTCCTGTTGAAACATGGTTGACAGATTATCTACTTGCTCACTCAGTCCTCCACAAGCAGCAGCAGTTGAATGCAGAACTCAACACCTTTCCAGATGTTTTATTTGCAGATCTCTGGACCTTAATCATACCTTAACATACAGGTACAATTTCACATTTCATTTCACCGTGACCTGTCCCCTTTAAACTTGTATGTACATGTAATGAAATATAGTCATGGAAATAATTAAGTTTTTCTATCATGCTACAATGTCCCTTAATGCATAGTTTGGAGAAAAAGGCTTTATGTTTCAGCCCTTCATTTGACGAATCTTTTTGTGTCTGCTTGTTTCTTCTTTGATGTCTGAATGCATACAAGGCTCCACAGTGTTCATGAATGTGAATGTTAAAAACAGAGGTTCACAAGTGATGTGCAAGAATCTACCACCTAATGCACGTTACCCTGATTCAAAAACAGCCCTCTGCTGGTCTAGACTCTAGTTAACCTGTAGATGATTCAGAACATGGGGACTGGCAACTTATCTCTGTGAAAAAAAAAACAGTCCACAGAGATAAATATACTGTCTTAATAAAACCTTAAACAGTTTTTCCCTGTGCAGTAAATATACTGGGAATCAGTCCATCTGAACAATATCCACATTCAATGTCATGCCATTTAAATAGTTCACATCTTTTCTAGCTCTCATATTCTTTTACATCCATCACAGCCTATGTATTGTAACATATTACTCATACCATTATTATCTGTGAAAACAGCTCTTCCTGAGAAAGATATGTATGTAATTGATAACAGTTCTTTGCATACAAACAAAATAAGGCAAGTAAAGATTGTTTTTGTTGTGTCTCTCAAGAGGCCCCCATGTGGCCTCTGAACTTAAAAAAAGAAAAGTATGTTCAGGTTTCTTGGTCAGAACTAGCCTTTTTCCTCGGTCCACATCCTTTTAAAATTTTGAGGAATGAGAGCCCAGTATCGCACAGTCCTACAGTCCAAGCATACCAGTTGGGAGAAAATATGACTTTGTGCTCATGTGTTCATTATTGTGCATTTATTTTTTGGTGGGAAGCCCTTAAAGATTAATGTTGCAACCATTCCATCCGCCTACCACGTGAAAATGTTAAAGCGTTGAGGCTTCTGGGCATTTGAGTTTAAAAACATACCTTTATATTAGGGATAAGACTTTTTATAACTTAGGAAAATTGTCCTAAAAGATTTCTCCGTCTCCAACTGGACACCAGCTGCTTATTTTATCCACTGGATGCCAAATTGAGCCAGGTTTGGCAAGATAAATACAGCACCGGCAAATCAGTCCTCAATTGTTAATAATATGACTGCAATTGTTGTTTTTCATCAGTAAATAGTATAAAATACCAGTTTATAACTCAAGTGTTTTAGTGTGGAGTGCCATCAGAGCTCAGTTGAAGAGGACAGAGTTGGTGGCCAGCTGACTTTGTGCTCCCTCAGTAGGTAAATCGGCCCTAAATAGCAGCTCACACCAACAGAGTGCCTCCTGTCCAAAAGGTTTTGACCATCATTGGTCACATTCCCCTCACTGAGTTTCACTGAGTTTTCTCTCTGGTCCACTTGATCATAGTCTCTGGAGAGCGGTAAAGGAAGATGAGTTTGGCATACATGTCCTCCTCCAGGTCCAGCTCCCCTGTTTCTCGGACCAGGAAGATGTCAGTGCACAGCTTGAGGATGCGGTCCACGTTGGGCAGCTCCTCGAACATGATGGTGTGGGAAATGCCGCTGAAAAACTCGCGCACAAACTTGCCGATGACCAGTACCACAGATGCATACAAGCCCATGATACTAGACAGGTAAGAGAGAAAGGAAATTAGACAATGTGTGGAATGTGTAGGAGGCCCCTACAGGCATTAGTAAAATATCTAGCATCAGATACTCTTTGACTCTTCTGTATCCTAGTTCCCAGCGCATAACATGAGGTTATTTTGTGAAAAGGTGCTACTATTTCAATTTTTTGGTGCCAGTCTAACTTATTAACTAACCTTTATGCAGGAGACATAAGACATACTGTCCATGTACTGTATAAGCTCTTGTAGTTACAGGTACTCCACTGTTTCTTTTATTTCACTCATTTTCTAAATTCTATATTGTCACCTCTAACCAGAAACTTAAAAAGTTAATTGACCTGTGAAATAGTAATTTGCACATTGGCCTTTTAGCTGCATCTCATGCCTTTATCCACAGATGGAGAATGTGCAGTTGTCATTGCAGTTGGTTTAGTCATTATCACAAGACTTACTTTACTGGAAAACGTCCAGTAAGTTTACCTGGGTGTCAAGATTCTTTGTCAAACTCTGGACTTTTCTCTCAGTCTATGTGAGATGAAGCCCAATTTGCCTACACCACCACGGTCTTAAACATGGATGAAAGCGTCTGAACATTTTGCGCAGGTCATCAGTCCTCAACAAACACAATTTATTAACCCTCCTCACCATCAACAGCTCATCTGCTTAGGAACTAAAGTCATGTTGGGTTGCCACAACATGTTTCAAGCGAGTCCTGTTACTATGATTCATATGTGCTGAAAGAACAACGGGATTGTAAGTTTAAAAGAGTAAGAGGCTGATTATTTGCTTACAAACAATTAGTTCAAAGGAAATTTAAAGTCTGTCTTTTCTATATACATCCCAATCTTGTGGTCCAGTTAGCTCAGTTGGAAGAGCGGGCACATATGTATAGCTTTAGTCCTCGATGCAGTGGCTGCAGGTTCGACTCTGACCTGTGGCCCTTTGCTGCATGTCATTCCCCCTTTCATGTCTTCACCTATTCTGTGGGATTAAAGGCCTAAAATGCCCCAAAAAGATCTTTATACATGCCAATCTTTAAGATGAGTGGTTCTAAACCTTTTTTAAGCTTGTTACACTTTAAGTTGAAGTTTTGTCTACCTTAACGATTGTTTCTCATAACGAGTGTTAACTCAAATAACCATGCGAATAAGGTGAATGACCACTAGACCCCTAGATGCCCACTGGTTACACAGCTTTGGATAATGACTAAAATGCAAAACACAGACATTTTACTGAAATACCAAAGCAGGACAAATCTTTTTGTTCCCCCGTTTAAATCACCACATACCCATATCCAGCCAGAAAGCCCAAACTGGGTGGGCTGACTTGGTCGCTGAATACGTAGAGCTCCAGGCCTGTATCAAACTTGTTCTTTAATATTGGGCCACGCTCCATCTGGTTGACGACCCACCATTCCTGGATCTGATCCGAAACGTTCTGAGCTCGCTCCAAGGTCAAGGTTATGTTTAACATCTTTTCATCTACAAAGATAAAGGATAAAATAATGTAATTTATTCAGAATAAAACTGATAAAAATGCAAATCAAACCCTAACTCCCATCCACGGTAACAAATCATTTTTGGTAAACAGGGCAGCTTAACGTGTATAATTAAATATAAATAAGAAATTTTAGGAAATTGAAATGTATGAATAATGTCAGACTTCAACTTAATTAATAAACATTATGTATCCATTTAGAAAAAAACGCAGATATGCATTGATTTTTGATACTGCTAGTCTAAACATAGTGGCTTTAAATAAATGTACAAGATAACTAAACACTATTCTTATGAGTCCTTTAAGAAAAGCTGTCAATTTATTGAAAAGTGGAATTTTATTTTAAATAGAGGCTCTCCAGTTTCCTTTGCTGTTACCAAATCAAGTAACAACTATGCCAAAAGTCCCAGTCAGTCATACAGTGTAAAGATGGAGACGTTCACCTTCTAATAGATGATAAACAGGCTTGGCATCTGAGTCACTGGGCGCTCGAATAAAACGAGGGAAGATTTCTTTTAGGATCCTGCAAAGGAAGAGAGGCTGTTACTGATTATGTTACTTAGTTTCTCAATATGTTCAAGCATAACACCAAAAAATATATTTTTTTGTTAAAAGACAGATTCTAGGTTTTATATTATGGTATGGTAAAACTTTATTTAAATGAAAACATGTCAAAAAGAGGAGGGAAGTATGTTGTCGGTGACTGACAGCTTCTGATTATCACCACAGACATTGGACCACACATGTAAATTAGCTGTGCAACTCTGGTACAGGGCTTAAACTGTGCATGGTTCCTGATAAATAAACAAATAATAATAATTAAAAAAAGAAAGAAAATCACATCACATTGGAAAAGTGCAAAGAAGAGAGTAAGCAGCGAATATACTCACACATGCGAGTTGCTTGTCGTCCCATTGAGGAGTGCAATGAGCTCCTTCTTTGTCTCTGAGTCAAGAACTGTCCCTAGTTTTCCTGATGCTATTTCAGCCTTGGCACCAAAAGTAAGGTTTCTTACAACAACAGCAAAAACATACAGAAATTAATTCAAAGGATTTTTTGCCTCATGAATTTGCAGCAGTTTGTAAGTATACATTTTTTACTTGAAATATTGATTATTACATGTATATGATTAATTGATTTGGCCATACACCAGTCTGTGTATCAGCCTCCTATAACAAAAAAGTCCTGCACGACCAAATTATTTTCACAACATCAATTCATGACTGAAATATAATTCTAAGAGATAATTCATACTCCTGCTGGACCTTTTTTTTAGGACAACTGATTGTATGCATTACTGGATTTTAAGGCATCTTGTAATGTTTGGACAGACCTGGTAAATTGTCATCAAATACTGTGTGTCATGATTTTATATTGCATTGAGTGGGAGAGACATGAATGCCCTTTTTCTCCTTTTTAGTTGCACTTTGTGATGCTCACTGACTATAGGTCATAATTCATCCACTTTCTTGTTACATTGGCAGATATAAGAGTTTATGGTGAATGGACAAAATGAGATGTACCTTTGCACAGACCAGGACACTGTAATGGGGAATTCGTCCTCGCTGTCCAACATATTTATGAGGTTCTTTCTGCTTGGTGGACTGATTGTCCACAGAGAGTTGGAGCTTCCTTTCAGCTCTGCAATGATCAGGTCCGCTGGCATGTAGCCCTCCAGCCACTGCAAGGCGTCCTGACCGCAGCACAAAACCAAATTATTTATATAGAACATTATTTAAAAGGTTAAAGCCACTATGTGTAGAGTTCTTGGCCAACCACATAGCAGCATGACTGTAAGCAGGGCAATGTTGGTTGGTCCCACATTTTGGTTCAGAGTGAAATATCTCAACAGCGATTGGGTTGATTGACATAATCATGTTGTACATACATTCATTTCCCCCAGAGGATGCAGTCTATTGACTTTTGTAATTCATTGGCTATTCCGACAACTGATGCCCTTCATGTTCTTCAAAGGATGAATGAATGTTAATAACTTTGCAACCATTAGGTCAAATATTTAACTTTCCAACACTCTGTTTTCCTTTTGTTAACTTTGAGCAGAATCAACTAGTTAATTAATTAAGTATACAACTGACAGAAAACAATAGAATGGCAAGACTACAACTGACATCTTGTATTTGTATTGTATTTTTTTGTACTTACATCCTTTTTCACATATCTCTTCATAAACTTTTCATATTCAACTGGTGTCACATCCTGCAGTTGTTTTTGCTGAGCACTCATGGTGAAGATGGGCTGTGAGAAGATATACAATCAAACATTAAACCCTGCAGCCAGCATACTCACACAACCTTGAAAATATAATCACAATCCTCTGACTTTCCTCTCCCAGAAATCACACATACTGATGTAT